>WXVQ01000331.1:0-16537 GCA_013372465.1 Nitzschia sp. Nitz4 | reverse complement strand
TATTTTAGGCCCCTATTGGGCATGTATGTAAATATGCAACACATAGAAGTCCTGTGAGAGCTTTCCACCTTCACTCTGGCCTCCATTTCAATCATCCTTGGTTCCATATCATCTGACATACTCCACGAAATTGTAGAGAGATCATCCCGCACCAGCCACACAATCAATTTGGGTATTGCGGAACCGGCAGGAGTCCCTCGTTCCTCTTAAACATTGTGTAGTTGATCGACTGCACGAGATTCCATTGCAAAGAAGCTGGAAAGTTCGGTTCTCGTCATAGAGCTAGCTAGATAGTAATACTACTAGTAGTAGATTCCTCCGCTTGTCTTCTTCCTTTCTATGGTTGGGTTAATAACTACCTGGTTTTTGCTGCACTACTAAGCTTGCACAGGATTTATATACTAACAGTTGTTACATATTGAGTGATTGACATTGTAGCACCCTTCCTACTACACTGGTACTCTTCATACCTTTTCACAATGTAAACAATGCCCAGAGAGTTCACACACTTCTGAGGGTTCATTGCTACGATTCTCTTTTCCGGTTCACCATTGAGTTTTGTTGTCTTCCACTGGCCAGTGTTGTACCTTGGAGAACAAGTTGGTCTTTTGAACTTCTTCGGGGCCAGACACGATATCCCGGAGATCTCGGGTGATATCATAGTCCAAATGGGGTTTGTCGGGATCTGTCCAGCTAAAGAGTGCTGGATCAATTTTGCTGACATCTGTCAAAAGTAAAGGATATCCCATTTGGGGTTGGTACGATGGCAGGTAGGTGTCAATCGACTTGACTTGGCTAAAGTTGGTTCCCTGGTCTTCCCCTTGAGCACTATGCCATCCAACGATGCTTTGAATCAAGTTGCGAATGTTGCGGCTCACAAACGAGACCAAAACGCACCCCAAAATGCCAACGGCAATCCATCCGTATACATTGAGCAAATCTTCTTGAGCTGGAGTCATCCAAGGTTCATCTTGGAATTTGGGCAATGGTGGGAACGAGCGGCGACCAAAATAGGCGCGGAAGTCTTGAAGACAATACTTGTAAACGGGGCTTCCCTCCAATACCGTTGTATTCACTTCAATATCGGGTTCCTTGAACAATGCAATACCGAAGAGTGACTCTTCCAGCCCAGGAATGTTAATAGTCCAATTTCCAATGTAACCGGGGTCCAATGATGCACCCTCGTCAATGCACAAGTTGTCATATGGGAATCCCGACCAAGAATATGCAGACAGTACTGCCATCAAAGCCAAGGCCGTTGGGGTGAAATAGTTCCTGGCAAAATCCGAAATTTGTGTTCCCAGTTGCGGCGTCCTTGCCCACGAACGCATCAGGCTGAACCGATCCGCAAAATATACAATCCAAAGGGCAAACGAGCCCATGAAGAAGGCAGCAGGGTAGATGGCACAGTACCAAACAATCAGGAAAAGATATTTCATCAGGTTTGCATATCTTTCTGCCAAGAAGACCACCGAACCAGTGAATTGACGGTTCATGTCGCCCTGCGTCTTGGCCCTCGGAGCGAATATGTGCCGATTCAAGTTACCGGCAATATCGACGAGTTGCAAGGCCGGAGTGATACCCAACTGTGCGACAAACAGAGCATGAATACCACTAATCAACCCAGGGAGAGACTCCTCCTTTTTGTCCAGAGTTGCAGTGAATGGGTTGACCACCGAGATCAAAACAGCTGTAACAAGAATGTTAAAGGCAGCAATCTTGATGAAAAGCCACTTTTGGCGAGAACTCTCACTTCTGTGATGTTCCATGTCCATCAATGCCTTGGCAAACATTGGAAACACGGATGTGAAACCGGTAGTTACCAACGGCGCCAATGCTGGCGAAATGGGATACAGGAATAGGATGACTGCAAATGCAATTCCAATCAACACTATGCACAGGAAAGTTGTCAAGAAAAGGGCAGTGGCAATCTCTGACCTGGTGGCATTCACTTCTTGCCACCGAATGGCTGATGGCTCCTCTGGTTCGATGACCTCTAGAACATATTTGCCACGGAAGAGGTACCGGGGGTCCTTCACTTTGGATGTGTCATTCTTTTGAGCAGCTTGCGTTCCAACGGCGAGACCTTCAAGGACAGCTCGTTGTGCACTCTCGGTTTCGAAAGTCACAAACACACTGCAGGAGGGTAACACGTCACTTTCCTGAACATACTCCTGAACTTGCATGTTGATGTTCTTCATTTCTTCCACCAGCTTGAAAACAGTTGCGCTCCCGAAACAACCCGCAGTGATCTTGTCTCTTGCTGCCTCTCTATCAAGATTTTTGTTAGTCAGCTCTATACCAGGCAAGAGCAACTCCAGTCGCTGCAGAATTTCACGTCGCTTTACAAGTAGCTTGATGAGCTTGTCATTATCCACATCTACCGTACACACCGTGACGTGGCAATCAAAGGTATTCTCAAAGAACAATTTCCACTCAGCTGGATCTGGTGCATCTGGTGGAGGGTTCATGACACAAATGGAGTAATCTTGCGCGGTTTGTTCATCTTCATCGAATTGAACAACTAGATCGTTCTGTTTATTCTGGATGAAGACCGCTCCAACAAAGAATAGAAGGACTGTTGCAAGATTGAAAAATCCATTTTTGCGAGTGGCACCCTCACAATGGTTCTTTTCAGCAAACCCATAAGCCGTGATGGTAAGATCCGTGAAGTTTGTGGGCCCAAATTGACAGTAACAATCTGTGAAGCTTTCAATTTGGCATTGGCAATGATTCCACATGCAAAGTCCCTCACCCGTACATGGCAGGGTGTGATACCCATCAACAACAACCGCTGTGCCGTTGACATACACTCCAAGATCTTCTTCCAATATGAGCATAGCCTCCGGGGAAAAGACGGATTCTTCTCCAGCATACAAAGTAGAATCATAGTATTTGTCGTTCACACCTGTAAAATTCAAATAACTGGAGATATTCACCCAATCTCCAGATTCAGCGTAGACTATTTCAAAGACTGTCGTTTCTCTGTGTTTTGAAAAGCTGCCACCAGGGTATTCATATTCCAATGGACAGTCAGGGCAGGGTACCCAGGAACGATCTGACCAATACAGCACAAAATATGAGACGGAACTGGTCCACGCACTCATGCATCCAATGTTCTAATCACTTACTTGTGCAAATGGCGCTGCCCTCCAAAAACACACCCAACTCTTCACGACCTGGGCCACCATATTCTTCGGAGGAGTAATACCGTTGGAGGGGAATATTCAAGAGACCGGCTAGAAAGCAAAGGATACCAAACTGACGAAGGGTCGAAAAATAGATTCCATATCCTAGTCCAAAATCACCTAACTGACTGAGGGGTGTAGTCAAGGGATTGTACAATTTGGTCAAATGATCACGTTCTCCCGGTTCGGCAATCTCCATGCGTCGCTCTCCTCTGGCATAATTTTTGAGAAAACGCTGCCACAGCGTTAGTTCCACTTGGCTAGTGGGGACATAGTCATCAGGGACAACATATCGTTCGAGTGTAACGTGTTCAAAGTAAGCCCAGGCTTTGGCTAGTGAAGGTGGGGGTGCCTCGCCCGGTTGTGTTCTGGTTAGGAGGTAAGGATTGTACCACTCGAAGCGAGATGCCATGAACATGGCGATACGGCGACCCCAAGTTTGATGGGTAGGCAAATCTTTGAGAAAATCAATCTGACCATCTTCTGGACCGTCTAAAAGAAAATCAATATTATTGCGCGGAGTGTGGTGATGTCGGCTTCCATCGTCACTGTCTTTTTCCATTTTGGCATCGAAAAAGTAGAGATCTCCTTCACCTACCATGACCTGGCGACGACGTTCAGCATCCGGAGATTCGTCCGCCTGCTCTTGGCTGGCTTCTGTTACAGCATCAAAAAAGTAGGAGGAGCCGTTGCTGTGGTTTGTCACGTTCAGAGGGGCGGGTACAGGAGGAGCTGATTCTGGTGGATCAAACACAACTTCCCCCTCTTCCTCTCCGTTCGAGGCATGGGCCATGGTTTCTCCCAACGGTGTTCGTGCCAGTACCGACTGTTGTTTTTCTATTTTCTCACTTCTTTTTTTGGCTTTTCCTTTTGGCAACAGCGTGCTGATCCGTTGTTTTCGTGCACCTACAAATTTAGCAACACGCTGCTACGAGTATCCTTGCACAGCAAACACGATAGTAGTCCATCCAGTCCTCTGATATCATTATTCGCAACATACTACCGGTACTAGTACGAGTACCGTTAATATGAATATCTCACCATAGATTACTTCCGTTTTGCGGATCTATCGTAGGAGTAGAGACTCATTCTGAACATTTCATGGAAGAACGTGCACAATATCCAGAAGGGGTTTGTAGCATTTTCTTCTTTTCCTCACGCTTTGGCGCGTAAGATAGACTTGACTAGCACGATTGATCCATGTGGCATGGAAAAGATATTGGCCTAAGATAGTTTGTGCGAATGATTAGCACGTAGCACATTCGTAGTAGCATACTCTTTCACTTTCGAAAGAGTTTTTATTTCCCAATTAGAGCTATCATCACTCCTTGCTTTGGTCGCGAGGTCCATCCACCTGACGTTTGCGGTCGTTATTGTTGTTGCGGTTTCGTCGACGTCCGTGGTGGTTCTTGGAAGCTGCATGAGGCCCTTGACCATCGGATCCCAACAAGGGAGGCGAGCCCTCCTCTTCCACCACATTTTCGGCTAGTCCCCACAAGATAATACTAATACGACCCTTACCATCTTGTTCCGAAGGAGGCAAGGCATTGACTCCATGCTTCCAGAGAATATTGGCATCCCGTCCAAACGAAAACACACCATTGTTGGGTTGAGGGAAATACACGCGAACCTTGTCTTCGTTGGTCATTGGTTCGGCGCGAACGAAGGCAAGTTCACGGGTAGCTCCGAAACTGACACCAACCGTAATGTTCTGGTTCTTGGCCCGTTGAGGGTTGAAAGCTGCAGAGTCGTGGTGAAAGGGTTTCCAGTCGGAACTGAACGAACAACGGTTGAGTCTTTTCGCATTCTATACGTCATTGTGCGTGCCATTCTTGGACGTACCTGTCACGGTACCAATTGAAACGGGACCCAATGCTCTCCTTCTTGATGTGAAAGTATTCACAGAGCCTGTCGATCACTTTGGTAAAGGTTGGACTTCCGGTAGGGTTCTTGCTAATCAAATGTGCTCCCTCATGCCAAGAAATCCACTCGGACCCCTTGTCTCCTTGCTTTTGCACATCACGCATTTCTTCTACCAATTGGTAGTACATGGACCAGTCGTCTTCCTCACCAAATAACCCAGGAACAATCACTACATCATCATGTTTCAAAGGCTTTTCCAAGCAAGACGCTTTACTAGAGCTGACCCATACACGAAGGTCAGGACGCACCAAGGTACTCGCTGGGTCGAAACTCTCGGTGTTTCGTCCATTTCCTCGAGAGGAGGCCTTCTTGGTGATGCGACGAGTGGGGTCTTCGCCACGAGGATCATCCTGCAGGTCACCAAGTCGGTTGTCCTTGGGAGTGTCGACTACATGATACTCGGGAATTGGCCGGGACTGGTGCTTCACTGGGGGGTGACGGCCATCGTTGCGCCTGTCATCACGGCGATGACCAACATGGTGGTCACGGCGGTCACGGCGTTCACGATGATCCCGGTCCCTGAGGTCTCGGTTTTCACGATGATTGCGACGGTGGTGGTCTCGGCGTCTATCGTAGTGACGATCATCGTAGTAGTCTCGGTAATGAGGAGACCGGGATCGGCGAGATTCACGTCGAGGGGGGCTTCGAGATCGCGACCTGTCTCTGTCCCTTCTGGATGACAGAGGCCGATCCATGGCTACTTCATCCTTGGAAGGACCGTAGTAGGAACCCCGGCGATCGTCCCGACCATTGTGTGCTCGTGGGGAGTTTTCCTTGTTGTAATGATCCGATGTCATGGTGAAGGCAACGGTCTCCGAAGCTACGGGTATGTACTCGTAGACGAGATGCCTTCTTGTGTTTTGTGTGGGCCAAGATTTTTGGCGCGAACCTTGGACTACAATCTGAGTCTTGGATGTTCAGTCCACAGTCGGACAGGGAAGGAACCACAAGGCATTCACAGTCAACAATGAAGTGTCTAATAAGCTATACGAGTACGCAATGGGAAACCCCACCGCAATGTGCTTCTTGACTACCTAGTCACTTGCATTTTCTTTCAATAATATGCCGGTACCAGCAACCTCTTGTCAAGTTAGGAGTTTGTTGAACAAGGAGAACCCTCTCGCCAGTCCTCCTCCTCCTCGTCCCTTCTTGCATTGAATGTCGAAATAACGGCAACTGCATAGACAACAATGTCGCTGTACTTCTATTCATGCTTGGGGTTTGTGAATTCACCGAAACCAAGGTAGTCTAGTATAGTTCAACATATGCCAAGGACATTGTATTGAACTAGCAGTATTGGAACAGTACAAAAAATGTTGCCACGGAAATGCGTTTGTATGATGTTCTGCCTCATAGGAAAGCGAAGAAGGTAAGGCACATCCTTTGCGTTAGGGCCACAGGAATGCGGCTATTGACAGTACTGAATAAAACGAACAACACAATTCCGGCAATGACTACCAAAGTTCGAGACAGTGTCAAACTGCCATATGAATGATGTTTCCTAGATGTGAAATATGGCGGGGATGGACGTCCTGGGGCCACGCTCTTCTCTGTTTGGCATGCTTTACAGTGCCAGACAAGGGGTCTTGTCCTTCTCAGCTACAATGATTTCTTGTCCACCGAAGGGCAATGCCTTTGTTTACAGGTTTATCCACCTTCTGCAAAGACGAATCGGCCTACCTTCCCTTCCAGTGAGGAGACTCTAGAGGCAACAGCATTAAATGTGGCAGTGCGAGGTTCCTGGGAGAAGATGACCGCCACATATTTTGGTATTCGTATCTCTGACAGGATGCTGCTCTCATTGCATGTTACCAGGGACCCTCTCAAGGAGTCGGAGTCCCCGAAGGCAAAGAAGAAGAAAGAAGTATCTTGAAGCTTGCAAAGAGTGAGCTCACGACAGCCATTTCACAGTACTGTTGGTCTCTCCATGAATGGCTTGGTGATGAGTGCCGAGACCAGGTCAACTATTCGCCGCTAGGCTGCCGGGCTCTCGATGAAGTGAGATCACTCCTTCCAGATGTGCTTGTTTGCTTTCCCATGTCTCTCGTTTTGGTTTGATTCCTCAATCTATTACTCAAAGCTCAATAGAAACGAAACAAGGGGGACACTGTCATTTCAATACGCTACATATTGCAATTATGCCCATTAGGGGCACAAAGTAGTGGTTGCAATAGAATTGTAAGTGTCCAAAATGTGGTTTTAGATTTGGTTCCAGCTTTTCCAAAGCTGTGGATAGCAGCTTCAAGAATATAACATAGAAACTATGATATGGAGAGCCATTGTCCAGGTTTGGCATTTCCAATTTTCCAGTAAGTTGACAATCAAGAGTGACACACAAGCAGGGTTGCCAAAGTATTTGCTGCAGCAAGGAAGTACAGTGTTCAACAGACAAGTATGAAGCATCGAGGAAACATGGTGGTTTGTTTGTTCAATCAGAGAAGGCTACCTTTGTTGAAGGAATGACATTCTTGCCTCTGCGGGATCTAGGAGTAGGTGTTAGTCTCAACTATACAAGGCCCCCATGCAAACCTCCAAGAACCATCACGGACATCGACGAAACTTCAACACCATCTACAATCAATGGCGTCGGGAGGATGGACCTCTTAATGAAGACAAAGAATTATGATAAAAACTATAACTGGAAAGTAAAAACGCTTCGAAAGTGAAGAGTTTGGTTACTTGGAATTCATTTCATGCTCAATATACATTCGGAAGTTGTCTAGTTGTCGGGCATCCACTCAATGGCCTTTTGAACATTGTAGGCCAATCCAACAGCGCCCAACGAGGCCACAAGTCCAGCAGGCATGAACTTCTTGGTTGTCATAAAACGTTGAGCCATGGCCAGAGTCAAGATTCCAGCACTACCACTAGCAAGAGCATGTCCTTGAAAGGATTCTCCCCTGGAGATCAAGACACCCGATCCAACCAACAAAGAACCCAAAGTGGCGCCGGCAACGAGAGACATAGAGCTTCCCTTGCGGAGATAACCGTATGCTCCGCCCAGGATGACGAGGCCACCGAGGGAGAAGTTCATGTGAGCGGAACCTGGAGGAGCCATATTCACAGACTTGGAAAGAGGAGGGTTGATTTGATTGCTGGAAATGCAGTAAGCTCTTTGTGCCACAAATTTGGGCGACCTGTTGTGACGCTCGGTTTCGCGAGTGTTCGAGGATTTGACTCGAAGATATGAGTTACACACGACTCATATGATTCAAAATGAATTCCGACGTCGTCACCCTCAGACTTAGTTTGCAATCGATGAAGATATAATAGGCCTACCCCCTTCATGAACACGGAAAAGTCTTTCCCACAAAGCAAGTGTTTGATGCCCATTCTTCCCAGCCAAAAGAAGCACTGGGATCCGAGTAGTTGCTGTGGGCCACCAAGTTACTTACGCTGCACTGTTCATAAAGTGTATCTAGGGCCTCCTTCTTTTCCAGCTCATCAAGGTTTATCCCACGTCGGACCAGGTACTCGTACACCATATTCTCTCGAGCGAGATAGCAACATGCGGTGCGTATTCCCGAAGCAGAAAGCCCAGATCGAATCATAAAATTGTCACTTCCCATCTTCGCTGTTTCAATCAAATGGTGAAAGGCTTCGTTGCCATTGCCACCCAGCATCGTCTCCAAACCGAATCAAGTCGGACCACAAACTTTCCAGTCGAAGAACATGTAGTTATGATCAGGATATAGCCAAAATGTATAATATGACAACGGATCCAGCGTCCAGCCAAGCGACTCGCGACTGGTACTTGAGTCAAAACCTATATGTGACGTCGGCATGTCCATTGCATGCCTAAGCTTCTGGGCGAAATCGGTCACCACAACATTTGATATTCTTATCTCTGAGGACAATGGTCCATCGTATGTTGCAGTACCATGGACCCGCTCAAGGTGTTGGAGTACCAACAAGAAGAAATATCCCGTCTTGAGGTCCTTGCAAGCAAGCTCTCAGCCATTTCACGTGTCTATGGTCAAGACGAACAGAATGCAATGGAACCCATCAGGAGCCTAAAGAGAGATGATAGGTTGGTGTGACAGTATCACTATGCAGTTTCGTGGAGCAAACAGGAGCATTTGGACGTCGAAGACTGATTGAAAATGTCGGCATTCTCTTCAACCAGGCAACTCCTTGCCAGACTTCTATAGCAATCCTATATGTACTATTAAAAATAGATATTAGTTGGTTATTCGGGGCCACATACCGGAACTCGCCTTTTCACAAGAAATAACAAGCTTCCCATTGCCGACGGTCCATGTACAACCATCCACGTCGATGGAACCGTACAAAGAGAGATTCACCATTTCGAGTCCCTTGTAGGTCACTTTGATCGACTTTGGCAGAAAGGTAACCTTGATTGACTTTTTGTCAACTTTACTCCCAGCTGAGCTGTCTGATGTAAGACTAACACTCAACTCCACTTCATCGTCTTCTTGTGTCCATTCAAAGGAATCTTCGACAGCAGCCTTGCCTTCGGTCCCAATAGCCGATGGTTGTGTCTGTCCAGATTTGCCACTGACCCGGTTCATCTCTTGTTGCCAAGCAAGGTTTTCGGCAACTGCTCGTTGCATCCATGCTGCTCCCCGATCGGTATCGACGCCTGCTTCAAAAGGGACATTGGATAGTCTGGGCTTGGTTTGAACCCGACCGACAAAGACATCTCCGAAAAATTGAGGAGCAGGAGAATACCCGCAGGCTTCTGCAATGGCAGAAGCTCGTCTATTGAGAGGCAGCTTTTTCAACAAACCAACTTCATCCAAATAAATGTAGACTCCTTGAAAATTATTGGTATCAGCAGGATGCACAAGCGGAAACGTTTCGACAGATCCTTGGGCTGCAACAGCATTCATGGCCGAAGCCGAAATGTTGGTCTTGGAAAGGCCTTGCAAATCCCCTCCAGCGAATTGCTTGGTTGCTTGTTCGCTCAACAATGTGGCATCGATTGATTTATTGTCGGCAAAATAGGGCTTACAAAAGTCGGGCAAGGCATCTCCCACCGAGTCTTGAGCAAGCGAACGAGGAAGCTTCAAAGTTTGAATAGATTTGTTATCATCCTGGGGAATCAAGACAAACGGGATGGAGTCATCATCATTGCCATCGACATTCTCACCTTGAATCGAAACAGCCGCCAAGGCATTCAGCACGGAATTTTCTTTGGAGGCATCTCGTCGATCTTCCGGTGTTTCAATTTGAATGCCTCGACTCCGAAGCCAATCTTCTCTCTCTTGTGGAGTCATGTTCTCATCGTCTTGTTCGCTCATACTGTGAAAACAGAACGAGTACAGCACACCAGCACAGTACCAAACACCTTGGTGTAGACAAGGAGTAGTTGTGTGGCCCTGTGTCTGCCAATTTTCCAACGAAATCTGCAAGGAGGGTTGTCGGACAGACAGTGCTAGCTCGAGTCAAATGAGTCAAAATATTAGGGTTGGGGCATCCGACCTAGCTAGTGAAGGTACTGGTAACAAGTCCTTCCTCTTTCATTGTAACCTTCTAAGGTGGAACATATGAGATTGGGTAGTGGTGGTGACTCGTTTGGCTCACTACTAGCAAGGTTTTTCAGGATCTGATGCCATGCTGAGTTCTTGCTTTTTTCCCAACCGAGGAAGAAGTTGGCCAATTGATGGCACTCTGATGCGCTTCTCTGGAAAGCTTAATAGACATCATGTATTCCAGAGTGACCCCAGATGGTGCATGGCATAATCTGGAGGTGTTGAGTTAGTTAGTATGTGAGTTCTAGTTTTCAGCTGTTGTGCAATCTTGGAATGATGTGGCTTTGGGTCATGTCTGCTCCAACACTTCGTTGTCGTCAATTTCAAATTGCTTTCTCGACAGATTAATGAATATTTGTTCCAGGTTCATTCTTGCAACAGAGTAGAATTTAACCTCCAAAGTGCTTTTGGAAGTTTCCAACGTCTCGAAAATCTTGGCAAGCTGGCCTATGTTTTCAGGGTCTCCTCCCGAATTTGAGAACGGGATCTGTAACTTCAAGTGATGAGGTAATGACTCGTAGACACGACAAGACATACCCTGTGACCTGAATGTCTCAGTCATTTCCCCTTCCATAGAATTGTGCTCTGGTTTGGGTCGGAATGAAACATCCACAAAAAAGCTTGTGCAGAAACGATTGTACAGGCGACCCAAAGATCCCGTGGCTGCGAATTCGCCATCAATCATTATTCCAATGCGATTTCCAAGCATCTCAGCTTCCTCCATGTAATGAGTGCTCAATAAAATAGCTGGGATATCATATGAACGCTGATTGATTGGTTTCAAAACATCCCATATTAACCTCCTGGCAGCAGGATCCAGACCTGTGGTGACTTCGTCTAACAATAATGCCTTCGGATAACCCAAAAGAGCTACTGCCAACGATAGCCTTCGCTTATATCCTCCAGAGAGAGCATTCGATGGCTTTTGTCGGTGGTTTTGCAAACCCAAGAGCTTAACGATACTGTTGACATGATCCTGTGTTGCGTCTTCGTCCCATTTCAACCCGCGGATACACGCATAAAACTTTAGGTGCTCGTTGACAGTTTGGTTCGGGAACAACGCGTCGAATTGGGGGACATATGCAACATTGCCATCACGAAATAACTCGTCGGCGTTTCCTTCCTGAGCCCCTATAGATCTCCCTTCCACGGAAACTTCGCCATGCTCTGGTGTAACCTGACCTGCAAACACGGACATTGTGACAGTTTTTCCAGCACCATTCGGCCCAAGGAGTGCAAATATCTCGTTCTTTCTGATACCAAAGCTGATTCCTTTCACTGCCCTCTTGATGCTGCGTGTTTTTGTATGCTTGTCCACTACACGAAATATCTTATGGATGTCCTTGGCATTGATACCCTCATCCGACGCGAGGCTCCGTTCACGTTCTGCAACAACATCATCATCACCACTTGCATCCATGCGCCCAATTGCATTCATCTGCAACTCCTCATCGCTCAGCTTTGTTGTTTGGGGCCGTGAAGTAGTCAAGGCATAGAGGTACCACCACTCCATCGTTCCCACAAAGATCATCATCAACAGTGCAAACCATACCCGCTGTTCAAAACTCCATACATCATCCCAATGCAAATCTTTGTCATTGCTTACATCCGATATGTCCAAAACTGCACCCAATCCACGCTGAAAGGCAATTTGGGGTATCAAACAGAGGATATCACCAATAATAAGAATGATACTCTCCGAATCTGGGAGTGCTTGACGCAGTGTTGCATATGCTATGTAAGGCACACCTGAGAATGTGTAGTACATTCTGGTAGGAAGGCAAAATTGTTTGGGTTAGTTTGGGTAAGGATTCAGAAAAATATCTTCAAAGTCTCAACATACCCGGGAAACCAGTTTGTCACACTTTTGTAATCTCCGGTAATGAACCGCTTGGCCAACAGGAGGCCGAACGGGGTTGCAGAGTAGGCATATGCAAACATCAACAGTATCGACGCCAACCATCTACCTGCATTTCCAAATATTACAATTCCAAGTGGCAGCGCCAGGGCCACCAGAACCACAAAGAATGGAAGAAAAGTTGTCGTCAGCTTGTACATGGTAACTCCAAGGTATGCCGTCCACTCAGTGATTCCCGAGACTCGAAAGAGCCCTACGACATTGTCCGCTTTCAACAACAGAACATCTAAGACACTGAAAACAAGCCCGGAGAAACCGAAAACCAAACACAGTGGTACAAAGAGCAAGTCTGTACGAAAGTCTGCCTCCTTCACATATGGCAGCTGCTCCAATGTTGTGGAAATCCCGGTCGAATTTGAGGAGAAAAATGCCGAATAGTCTGAAACGACCATTGTGGCAATTTGTAGAGAGAAAGGTGAGAGGGCCTCAGAGTATTGCAGCGTTGCATTACTTGCGTAGAGGCCACCAATCACAGGGAGCATGGCATTGGAGAAGTAGTCTTCAATTGATTGCGGTGTTTGCGATGGAACCAGTGGAGGAATTGGGTTTGTTCCCGGAATGGTTGGAATGCCGAAAAATTTGGACGGAGCGTCTCCAGCCAAGTATGGTGTTAGTTCAATCGGGGTGCCAATAACGACTTCCCCCAAACCCTCAGTCTCGAACATGACCGAAACAGTCACACCTGCTATCAAGTAAACTAACTGAGAACAACAACATATGGTGAGACGAACCCCAAAAGGCAAGTTCTAGCACTTGGTACTTACAGGCAATGCAAGGTTCAACAAAATTGACCCTTTTACCTTCCAGGCATTTAGCATCATGAAATGTTGAACAAGGAAGAGTTTGTCCCACCATGAAAGTGGGGTAATAGGACAGCGACTATCCCATATCATGTCGAGCTCTTCATGGCTGCTGCTTGCAGTATCTGTCCCTCCTAAAGGAGTAGGTGAACCATCGTTCTCGTTTCGTGTTTCTTTTCCCGTCTCCAGGAAGACCTCTTCCAAAGTGGTCAAGTCGAGCTGAAGGTTCCGAACTCCTTTGTCTGCTAAAAACTGAAGTGCACTGGAGAACCTATTCTCTGTGCCATGAGCAAGGCGCCACTCGTGCTTTTCCTGTTGTTCTGTGGGGACTGGTATAGCTTGTTCAATAATCTGTGTCAGGTCATGAGTGATGGATGCCTCAAAAGTAAGAGTGTATCCGACCCCGAAAGCGTGCTTTAGAAACAAGGAACTTCCACATGTCACCAAAGAACCATCCTTGATGATACCGATGCGATCTGACAAAACATCGGCCTCGTCCAAAAAGTGAGTGGTCAGAATAATGCTCCTTCCCTTCTTCGCATCAATGATCATGTCCCATATGGACCGTCGATTGTACGGATCCAGTCCGGCTGTGGGTTCTGCAAAAATGTGTCAACAAACGAAAGATTGATCACCGCGTTGGGGGATGCACAAATTGACTTACCATCCAAGAAAACCAACTCAGGGTCTCCTAACAAGGCCATTGCAATGAGAACCTTGCGTTTCATTCCACCAGAGTATGTCTTTATGGGTTTGTCAGAATCTCCCACAGATGTGAACTTCACGTCAACAAGTCGACGATCAACTTCCGCTTCCACAGCTTGGCGAACAGTCTGTCCAGATTTCACGGCAATGCCACCTTTTAAATGAGCAAATAGCCTTAGCGTTTCGCGGGCTGTCAAGTCCTCTTGCAGTGATGAATTGTGCTGGGGACATACACCGATTTTATTTCGGATGTGATGGACATCGCTTGTGGCATCTAATGTGTGTGTCCCCTGCTTGAAATTGTAGGACACTTTTCCTCTCTGTAGGCGGAGTTGGTCAGCCAAAATATTGACCGAAGTTGTTTCTAAAATGGAAGTGAGATCCCTGCGACAACGCCTCGAACTCCAGTTCTGCTACTTACTTCCGGCACCGTTGTGCCCTAAATATCCAAATACCTCTCCGCGACAAATGTCCATGTTCAGTCCATCGAGTACTTGCACTGGTTTCCTTGACCTATCACATTCAAAGCGACTTGGTTGGTACATGTGCCCAACGCCTCGCACACTCACTACCACTTCTGCGTTTGGAGGCAAAGGCTCGAACTTTTCTCCAGACAGTTGACCAATGTCACCTGTATCAACGCCCTCCTCTTCCCTTTCAGGGTGAGAACCCATCAACCAATCCGAAAAACTGGCTGATGAATAGAGGCAAAAGAGTACAATGTAGAACACAATACTGACAGCTTGTGCTATGAAGCTTCCCAATAGACCGCTAGAAACAACATTCTCGCCAAAGACGATACCGGTATCGTATGCCGTATAATCGTACGTGATATATAGCCCTGTTTGAAAACAATCCATTTGTTGTTAGGCAAGACTGTCAATTCACCGTCCAAGCAGAAAAAGCTGAAGAACATACCGTAGTATTGAAAAATACCAACCAGCGGAAACGGGACACTCAATATGTACATCAAGACAGAGTCAGCATGGCCTCCGTTCAACAATGGAGTCCCAATTGCGATACTGAAGAGAGCAGAAAGAAAAGGCACTCCGTTTGCCAACTCCTCCTGCCCCACAAATTGAAGCAACAAAGTGAGTTGAGCCGCCAAGGCCACAAACCCAAGGTAATGTGAAATAAAGATTAGACCAGGGCTCGACATTGGCATGATATACCAGTACTCGGAGACGAAAGTCATGATGGCCGCTGTAATGGGCAGGTTCATTGCAAAATAAAACACCCACTGAAGTAAATATGTTCGCATCTTAACGCCGACATAGTAGAATGGTTCGGCAACCTGATTGATTTTCTCATTGGAAACAGGTCCCACCATGAACTGGTATCCAGTGGCGCATGCCAAAGCGTGCATTACTGGCGGGAGCAGTAGAACTATGGCAAGTGGCTCAACAGCACTTTCAGATGCAACCAGCGGAACGTGCTGGATTTGTGCCACATGATATTGGTCTAAGATGTTGTCAGCGTCAGGGCTGGCAATATTCAACAGTGCATTGTTGATGGCCCATTGAGCACCTGCAAGTGCGGGCTGATACGGCGACATGTCCTGATTGCCACCGTAATGGATAATGTAGTCGTCGGTGGCGTTGAAGTAGACACAAACCTCGGAAGAAGCGTCGGAGGCAATATCCTGACATGACTCATGAAATGCAGAATAGTTGGTCGATTTGAATACCTCAAGGTCAAACTCCTCAAGCGTTCCTTGATCAAAAAGGCTACCAAGAGAATCTGAGACTGATTCAACAAAGACATTGTCAAAGCCACCAAGACGTATCTGGTTTGGATACGTCCAATCTTGACCAGGAAAGAGTTCATATCCACCTTGGACGACAGATCCTTCGTCATCAATATCTTGCCCAGCAATCAAGAACCCCACACAATACAGCATAAACATGATTGGGATGGAGATAAACTTTGCAGCATAGAGCTGTGGCTTTTGAGCATCTTTCCGAAGAGTGCGACCAATTAGAATTTTGGCATGTTGAATATCAGTGGGGACTGGAGTCCTGTTGACTGGGGGATCTGAATCTTCCGACATGATGGAGAGAGTAACTCGGAAAAGGATCGTCCACAGCAAGCGCTTGATGCCGGCAAAATGCTATGGATGAGAATGTAACAACAATAGTCAACTGTCTCGCTGAGGAGTAAGTGGTCTCTTTGGGACTATGCAAGAAAACTTTTGGAAGCTCCTAGCTCTCAGGTCACAGCAACGGCCGACGCACAAATCCTGGTTGTTCCGAGGAATTCCACGATTGGATCTGGGTAGGTACTAACCAACCTTAGCACTATGGACATGTATCATAGTAGGTACTCGTATCGTAGATTGATGACGTAAGACTGAAAGATGTATATGGTATATGTGAATAGCTTTGAATGTTTTAGTATTGACGTAATCGAGAAATTATGAGCATTATGGGCTATCCTACCCTCAGCCTATCAAGTCCGGAAGTACCTATGAGTCGTACCCAGGACTCATGGTCCGTATCGTTCGTGGTT
>WXVQ01000359.1:0-17639 GCA_013372465.1 Nitzschia sp. Nitz4 | reverse complement strand
AGGTACTTTGAGTTCGAGGAGCGCAAGGCAAAGTTTTCTGTTGAGCTGAAGGGAGCCATTGCTACCTTCATGACCATGGCCTACATTTTGGCTGTCAACCCTCGTATCCTTGCTGACTCGGGAGGTCCATGCGTTGCTGCCGATGGAAATATTTTCGGGGAGGAGTACTCGGCCTGTATCGAGTCGGTAAGTTAATTTTCTTGAAAATGGAAAACGTTCCATGATTCATTGTCATACTTTTCGACGAACAATACCTCACATCTCGACTTCTGAATAATTCAGTTCAAACGCGAACTCATCACCTCCACCGCCATCGCGTCCATGGTTGGAAGTTTCGCCATGGGAGGGTTGGCCAACCTTCCTATTGCTCTTGCCCCCGGTATGGGTCTGAATGCCTATTTCACCTACTCCGTCGTTGGATTCCGAGGAACTGGAAGTGTTTCCTACGAATCTGCCGTCACTGCTGTGGCCGTCGAGGGTGTAATTTTCTTTATCTTGGCCATTACTGGTCTGCGTCACTACATCATCAAGTTTATTCCTGAGCCTGTCAAGGCCGCCACCCCAGCTGCCATTGGAGCATTCTTGGCCCATCTTGGTTTGCAAACGGCGGAGGGTATTGGAATTGTTGTTTCTGATATTGCTACTGCCGTCACTCTTGGAGCGTGTCCTTTGGAGAAGCGCGTCAAGATTGTTGCTTTCACTGAGGCCTGTCAAGCCGATTCCAGTATGTGTGTTACCAGTGATGCCTACACATGCGACGACTTGGGCGGTGCTATGACAAGCGCAACTACCTGGGTTGGTATTCTTGGTACGTGTTCCTTGGCGGGTTGTCGTTGTGTTTCTTTGTTCTTGTTTTGTTTCATTGTCTCACATGATTGGTCGGTTTGTACAACAGGAACTGTGATCATCATTGCTCTTTTGAACTTCAAGTGGAACTCTGCTTTCATTGTTGGAATCAGTTTCGTCACCTTCATCTCTTGGTTCCGCAACACTTCCATCACCTACTTCCCTGACACTGACGAGGGTAACTCTCGATTTGAATATTTCAAGCAAGTTGTGTCCATTGAAGGATTGGATATGGCATTGTTCCCATTCGACAACAACTTTTCTGATGTTGGAGTTGCCCTTGTGACTTTCCTGTGAGTACGAGATTGGTGGTTTTGGTCTGATGGATGAGGCGTCATGTTGTATGTCACACGTTTGCTCATGTATGTATGTATGTATGTTTTGTATTTTCTTGTTCACCAGTTACGTCGATTTCTTGGATACCTCTGGAACTTTGATGGGAGTTGTAAAGAACATGGGATACTGTGACGAGGACGGAGACTTCCCCAAGTCGAAGTTTGCCTTTGCCAGTGACGCCCTTGCGACCCTTTTCGGATCTTTCTTCGGTTTGTCACCCACCACTTCTTACGTTGAGAGTTGCGCCGGAGTTGGAGCCGGATCTCGAACTGGATTGACCGCTGTCTTCTGTGGTTTCTTCTTCTTCCTTTCCATCTTCTTCGCACCTATCATCGCCAGTATCCCCCCATGGGCCACTGGAGGTTCCCTCATTGTTGTTGGTTCTATGATGGCCAAGTCTTTGAAGGATGTCAAGTGGCACGACCCTACCCACGCCGCCACGGCTTTCATCACTGTCATGATCATGCCATTGACTTATTCCATTGCCTACGGTTTGATTGCAGGAATCAGTACCTACTTGGCCCTCAACATCTTCTTCAAGATCATGGAGATGATGGGAGTTGAGCGTCCTTCGTTTGAAGAAGAGGAGGAGGAAGCTGAGGCCGAGCCCGTCAAGGCTGAGCCAGAGGCCGTCGAAGAGGCCCCTGAGTCCGCCAAGGAGGTTGAGAAGGGATCTGATGATGTCCAAGAAGCNAGCCAGAGGCCGTCGAAGAGGCCCCTGAGTCCGCCAAGGAGGTTGAGAAGGGATCTGATGATGTCCAAGAAGCCTAAGCGTATGGCTTCTGTTTGTCGATGGGCCCATTTATTTGCATGTTTTTATGCTTTTTGATTTTAACTTTTAGGAGGTGTTTACCAAATGGTGTTGTTGATAGACTAAGACCATTGGAATATGGCATGTGACATTATTTTTGCTTGGCGCACCGTCGTCCTTTTTATCACGGTTGCTGCGTCATTCCAATCTCAACCACCACAACTTGGGTCATCATCAAAATTATTACCTAGTATAATTCTTAGAAGAGATTTAAATTACAGCTCCTGCCCCATGACACGCAACTCCCTGCGCATCCGCTGTATCTGTTTTTCCCGATTTTGTTTCCCCTCTTCTGCTTTCCGCTCAAGGTTTTTGTCCCGTCGTAAATCGTAGGCCGCGCGTTCCTTCGCCCGCAGGGTGCTTCGGAGTTCGTAGGGCGGCATCACATTCTGGTCACTTGGTTTGGCATTTTCTTCGTTGGGGCGAGTATCGTGGTGCACAGGAGTTTCCACCAATTTCAAACCATACAGCATTGGACTACTGGAGGACAACGGAGAAGGATTGTGCACAAAAGCAACAGGTGCTTGTGAGCTTGGTGCTCTGGTGTTGTCTCTTTGATCGTTACTACCAGGAACCTTTGAATCCAGTGAGCGAGATCTGCGGCGGGGCCCCAGGAGCGGCGACTTCGCAACAGTGGCAGGCCGTTTGGCTACTCTCGGAACTCCGCTTTGACCCGCATTTCCAATTGAGCCTACAGAGGAGGGAATTGGTCTTGCCTTGAAAGGTTTGATGGGTACATGAGAATCGTTCTTGGGTGGCTTTATCGGCGGGCGCTCGGCATTGACGATGCTTTGACTTCTTGACCTTTGGGATGATGGGATTTTGGGTGCCTGCAGGGCCTTGATAACTACCTTTTCCTTGCGACGGGGACCTAAAAGAGGCGAACATGGTGTGGTGGTAGGCTTCTTTTCCACTTTTGGGACACCTTCCAACCCTCCTGAACCCCCATGTCCAGTGGTCGGAGGAAGCGGTCTGGCTTTGAAAGTAAAATTAGAATTTGTCGTCGGTTGGGTCAAGCTGGACTCATTGGTTGATGATTTTTTGGCTTGAGCTTGCGCGGCTGTTACGGCTAGTTCGGCCTCTGCTTTGGACTTTGCATTTGTTTCGAGCTGCTCCTTTTCTTTTGCCAATAATTGATCCCTACTCCTGGTCATAATCATCTTTCTGCGAAGCGCGGCTGTTCTTATCCGTTCGATGAATTCATGGGAAGACTGACCAACTTTTTGGCGTGCACTCTCCAAGTCAGGGACTTCTGATTGATTTGTCTCCATGGGCGTTGGGTCCGATTCTCCTGTTAGTGATGGTTCACTACTCGACTCTGGAGACTGCGCCTGTGGAAGAATGTTATCCGAGAAAGGAGGTGAACTGTTTTGCTCTACTTCAATCTCGCCTACTTCACTCGCATCACTACCACGAGACTTGGCAATAGGGCTGAGTGCGTCCCATTCCAGAGAGTTTCGGGAAGGCAGGGAGCTGGAGTGGCGACTTGGGGTCAGAAATTCCTTGGTTGCACTCGAGTTCGCCTGATCGAAGAATGGAAACTTCACGGTTGGACTAGAAGCGTCTTCGCACATTGAGTCTGAGAGAGACCTAGTCCTGGACCTTGTAGCATAGGAATGTCCAATTCCATTCATGTCAGGGGAAGCGGTTGTCATCATTTCCACGTCGTTCTCTTGCACAAAGTGTTTGGCAGCACTTCTCGTCGTTGGCATGGTTGCGTCGTTCAAGGAAGTATGAAATGAGACTTTCAGACTACTCCTTATCAGACAAGCGATTGATTACTACTTCTTGGTACTGTTTTGTGAAGAGAGAAATGGCACCAAATGTTGTGGCTGTGTGTAAATCAAGTTGCGACACGGTGAGAGGTTGTGTGTCGAACATTTTGAATTTATATACTCTTCATGTGTGTATATGACTATGAATCCTGCATTTCGGTCACATGACAGACTGCGGCGAATCCTCCCACCCACAATCGAATATTCCGCTCGTTGGGCCAAAGTGCAAAATGCTTCGGAAGTCCTCCACCATCCTAACTGCATCGCTCCGCTGCCACAAGCAGCTTTCTATGCAATACAGTCTACGATCTTTGTGTCTACTCTCGTTGACTTCTAGCGCTCTAGCAGTTCCTCCCGTGCGACCTACTCAGCTACATCAATCACTTTCCCACCCTTCTACTACTACTCTACGGAACTTTTCTAGTATGTCTGCCGATCCATTGGAACTTTGGAATGGCTCCAACAAGGAACAATTCAACAGCTTGGAGCACCCTGGATATTCTCTAGAGTCTGACCCAGTCACTCATTTGGGTGGTTGGAATGCCTACCAACAAGTTTGGGAGACCCCCGCCGAGGGAACCAGTGAGGTACCTCCCTGTTGGATCAAGGAAGAAGTCATGGACAAAATCACGCGGTATGACTACAAGACCATGCCCATTGGAAGAGCTCCCAAGATCCTTGTTTTGTATGGGTCTTTGAGAGAGACATCTTTCAGTCGCAAGTGTGCCTATGAGTTTGCCCGATTGTTGCATCTCTTGGGTTGCGATGTCCGAGTCTACAATCCTCGAGGACTCCCTGTCCGAGACCCTGTCTTGGAAAACGAAGCTAAAGTCCAAGAGCTTCGTGCCTTGACGCATTGGAGTGATGGTCACATGTAAGCCATGCTGCAGTCTTTGTTTCCTGTTTGGTTCCAACCATGCTTTGATCTCACTGTTTGTCTCACTTTTATGTTGGTTGCAGGTGGGTTTCCCCAGAGATGCACGGAACCGTCACTGGAGTGTTCAAGAACCAAATTGATTGGATTCCTCTCAATACTGGATCGGTTCGCCCTACTCAAGGAAAGACATGTTGTGTTGCCCAAGTGAACGGTGGCAGCCAATCGTTCAACGCCGTCAACGTACTTCGTCAATTGGCGCGATGGATGCGCATGCCATGTTGCACCAACCAAAGCTCCATCGCCAAGGCTTGGAAAGAGTTTGGAGATGACGGTCGTATGAAGGATTCGAGCTTCCGCGAGCGTGTAGTCGATGTAGCTGAGGAGTTTGCCAAGTTTACCGCTGTCATGGTCCCTGTGAAGGATGAGTTGGTCAATCGTTACAGTGAACGCAAAGAAAAGGAAGAGAAGGGACGTCTTTTGACCCAAGCAGAAAAGGAGAAACAAAAGGAGCTTGCTACTACCATTTCTGAATCTCGTAAGGGTTAGAATTCTTTCCTGATCTAAGTGTGCTACGATAACTAATAGCATAGTTTCCTTGGAGAATGCATGGTTTTTGATTTCTAACGAACTAGGTGGGTCCTAGCACCAAGTTTTCTTGGCTACTGCTCGTAGTAATGTTGTTGAACAAAGTCCATCTAGCATTGAATGGAGTGGTAAGTCAAGGTGTGGTACATGGTATCCACTCCTCCTCTCGTTCAGGGGAATCGCTGCCCGCGACCCGCGACCCATGATGGTGGGTGGGGGTCGGGGTTTGGAAATGCACGCACGTTCACTTTTGGACCACTACGACTTCAATCCTCTAATGTTTCGCACGTCTTCACCACTACCATCTGCCACCACAAATTAATTCACTGTCACCAGCAACAAACAAACATTATAGAGGATGTTGTCTTTGATTCACTTGTTTTTCGTCTTCCCACTGACATGGGCATTTTCGCCCCTGCCGCCCTTGGTGTCACTATCCGTTTCAAAGTCGTTGCTGAGATCTTCGCCATCTCAGGATCCTACCCTCTTCACACCGGATGCAGCAGACTTTGACAGCTTGAACCATCCTGGATATTCTATTCATTCAGATCCAGCTTCTCATCTAGGAGGCTGGAACGCTTATCGGCAAGTTTGGGAGGCGCCACTGGAAGGACCCCATGTTGAACCCTGTTGGATCAAAGATGAAGTCATGGGCAAGATCACTCGATTCGATTATCAAAGCATGGCGATCGGCCGAGCCCCTAAAATACTGGTTTTGTATGGGTCCTTGCGAGAGACATCCTTCAGTCGTAAATGCGCCTATGAGTTTGCTCGCCTGCTAGATTTGCTTGGTTGCGATGTTAGAGTCTATAATCCTCGAGGTTTGCCCATGAGAGACCCTGTGTTGGAGAATGATCCCAAGGTACAGGAACTTCGGGCATTGACGTTGTGGAGTGACGGTCATCTGTAAGTTTGGTGTGGGGATTATTGTTGCTTTACTGAAAGATAGTGTGCTAATGCTGCTTACCTATGTTTGCGATGCGATCAGGTGGGTTTCCCCCGAAATGCATGGCACCGTTACGTCAGTCTTCAAGAATCAAATTGACTGGATTCCTCTCAACACCGGCTCCGTTCGACCAACTCAGGGCAAGACATGTTGTGTTGCTCAAGTCAATGGCGGCAGCCAGTCATTCAATGTAGTAAATGTATTGCGCCAGCTCGCCCGCTGGATGCGTATGCCCTGTTGTACAAACCAAAGTTCGATCGCCAAGGCGTGGAAGGAGTTTGAGGAAAGTGGTCGGATGAAACCATCAGAATTCCGCGATAGGTTGGTGGATGTCGCCGAAGAGTTTGCAAAGTTCACCGCTGTGATGGTCCCTGTGAAGGATGAATTGGTTGATCGCTACAGTGAAAGGAAGGAACGAGAAGAGCAGGGTCGCCTCCTGACTCAGGCCGAAAAAGAAGCGAAGAAAGACAACACGAAGAGTTGAAACACACCTTATCACAAACAATCTAATCTTTCTTATCCACTCCAAGCATATCACGCCAATTCGAAAAGAGTGGCGAGCCAAAGGGTGTCGCTGGGATGAAGGGGGTGCCTGGATTCGAAGAATGTATTATATGTGTTTGTCCTGTGCCCTCTGCCGATGCAGCGTTGGCTCCGTTGGCAGTCCCTGGAACGGCAGGATCGGGTATGAAATACTTGTAAATAGTGTAGAAGAACCAAGCCCAGAACGCCCCAATCAAGAGTGGTGTAGATAGGATCAAAATCACTGGAATGGTACATGGAAGCAGCAGAAGCCTAACAACCGACAATATGGATACTTCAATCGAATGAAATCTGGAGTGGAAGATTCGATGTTCTGCAAAGCCTCGATTGTCCGCAGGGAAAGCATTGTGTTGAGAAAAGTGATGCAAGAGCCGGTCTTTTTCTGCCCATTTTTTGTCAAGCCAGTCAGTATCTTGGATGACTTCCTCCATACTATATCTTTTGATACGGAAGAAAACTTCCCTGGGATATTTGTTTCGAAGTAGGTTCCACAGTGACAGCAGAGATAAATCAAATTTGGGAGGAACCGAACCATCATAGCCGCGATACGCTATAGTGACATCAAACACAACAGGAAAAGAATCCCTCAGGCAGTCGAGGCTCGCGTTGAATCCAGTCGTTCTAGGAAGCAACAAATGTTCCAGCTGTGGTCTTCTCTCTCGAGCTGCAAATTCTCTACTTCTTGCAAGCACGGATTTGCGATCTTCATCTTTGTATGCCGACCAACCTTCAGGGAACAAAAGAAGGTGAACAGGGGCCGCAGCACCTCGTCGATTGGCAAAGGAGCGCAACAATTGGAACAAGTTCTCTCTGTTAGAGATGTAATCTTCGCCATTCATCAGCGGGAATTCAAGTAGTGTGTGCAACAGAGCACCGCACATGGATAAATCTGGAGATGCTTGGCATTTGGGGTTGGGGTGCGTGTTGCTAAAATGATTTCTTTGGCTGTTGGATACCGAATCTATTGTTGGGGTTGATTGGCTGTTCACTGTGGCGCCCCGCACAGTGGTCGGAGAGGCATTCATGCGACCATTCTTGGCAGGCGCACTGTTGGTTTGGTCAAGCTGCAGAATCTCATTTCGAAGAAACGCTTTGACACTTCCCTTGAGTCCAACGCATCTCGCCAACATCATGATGGCATACCAATCTCCATCCATGACGTGGTTGCTCACCAAGACAGAAGTTCCCACAGGGCTTGGAATATCAGAATCTCCAGTGAGATAGATTTTAGTGTTCGGCAAAAGAAGACTGATGGCATCGAGGAATGGAGCTGCGCCAATGGTGGCAGACAGCCGTCGTGCCATACTGACCGAAAAGGGCCTGACCATCAGGTAAAGCAAGACAAGGATTCCCACGAGACCCATCGAGCACACCAAGGCTGCAATACCAGTCACAAAGTCAGAGAGGCGAGACAACTTCCGAAAAGGTCCACCACTCGAGTCTTCGAATCGAACTCGATTGTTCTGGTGTTCGGTGCTTCCGGTGGTTTGTGAAGCATTCAATCGAAGGTTGTCGAAGGAAGGGTGTCGTAGTGCTGAAAGACCGCCATTTCCATTGTTTCCGTCCTGTCGAGAGTTTGGCGCAGACATGATCTTGGTTTCTCACAACCAACAACAACAACAATACTACTGTTTTGTTTGTTGTGACCCTGTTGTGAGTGTTGAGAAATGTTGTGTGTTGTTCTGGCTTATTTTCGGAGCCACGCGAAGAAGCTCACACACTTTTGACGCGACAACTTCACGACATGAAAACCCCATACTCCATGTCGTGACGCATCCAACCTTTGCTGACGGTGACATCACCGTATCGAACTCGTCATGGAATGCATAGTACCTACCAGGGTCTCCACCCAACATATGCTAGTAGAATCAACGATGTTGCTACGAAAACTGCAACAAGGAAAAAGTATACAACGCCACGCAATGACGCAATGGATGCAGAAGCAAGGCAATACAAGTAATAAGGGAAGGCAAGGTTCTTTTTTTTGGGTCCGAATGAGATAACTATTCTACTACTGCATAGCAATTCTCTGTATCGAATCAGAAGTGAATCGTGGTCGGACTCCACGCAGGAGAGTATTTCACTCTACAAAAGTTCATAGTTTAACATCCATAATGAGAAGTGCAACCCTATTTATTGAGCATCTCCATCTGATCGAAGGGGGGTCATGTCATCCTCATTCTTGCCACAACCTAGTTTCTCGACACTGCGTTGCATGGTAGTGATGCTCTGGGCCATATCTGCTGCCTTGTAAACACCAGACCCAGAAACGATCAAGTTGGCTCCTGCTTGTGCAGCCATGTCCACAGTCTGGGGCTTGACTCCTCCATCTACCTCAATATCCATGTTGGGGTACTTGGCCCGAAGTGTCTTCACTTTCTCCATCATACCCTCAATAAAAGATTGACCTCCCTTTCCAGGATAAACCGTCATCACCAATGCCAAATCAATTTGATCCGCATATCGCAGAATAGCATCAACAGGAGTATCAGGACTAATGGTCAAACCAACCTTCATGTTGTTGGCTTTGATCATGTCAATCACTTCTTGAGTCTTTCCTCGTGGTTCCGTAGCCTCATAATGGAATGTATAACACAAAAGCCCCGGACTGCTTCCTTGAGCCTTGGCAACCTTTTCCACCCACTTTTCGGGCTCGGCAGTCATCATGTGACAATCGAAAAATACGTCGGGGATGTGATTTCTCAGACACTCAATCACGTAGGGACCCTAGATGAAAAAAGGGAATCAACGACAACAAGGGGATAAGAATCACAGCGCGTATATCCAAAGATATCAAAAGAATTCCAGTCATGATCGTACACCATCATGAGTTTGTCAACGCAAAAAGCACAGAATCGTATACGTACAAAGGAAATATTGGGAACAAAATGGCCATCCATGACATCCAAGTGCAAATAGGAAGCACCAGCGGCGAGTGCTCTCTTTCCTTCAGCGGCTAGGTTGGCCATGTCACAGTCAAGAACTGATGGACCAACCCTGGCAGGACAGCAATGGTAAGTCATGATAGAAAGGTATTGGAAGAAATTGAATCCAGCAACGAATCTGCGAGAGAAAGTGACCCCTCGTCGTTGGTTGTTGGGATTTTGCCAATCAACGGACACCGGACATACCAATATGACTACATCGACTTCTTAGCAATGCTCTTTCCCTATACACTACTTCCTCAACACTACTCGTAGCAATGCAAGAACAACAGTGCGTATAACTAAATCAATCTGTCTCAAAGTTGGCATTTAGAACCCAAAGACGGCTCCAGAAGAGTGCGCCTTAACCTCAGGAACCAAGTTAGCTCCACCGGTAAGGAGAGCCTCCATTTCATCCTCGCTGAACTCAGGTCGTCCATAGTTGGTAGGAACAGGAGGGAATTCTGGGATTCCGTTAAGAACGCGGTACCATCCTTCCTTTCCAAGGAACTTGATGGAAGGAACACGGTGGGAAGTAGCAGCTGGTGCGGCAGCCTTAGCGGGAGCAGCCTTGGCAGGTGCAGGGGCAGCAGCAGCTGGTGTAGGTTCGGGAGAGCTAGCAGCGGCGGGAGCAGCAGCAGAAGCCTCAACGGTAGGCTCGGCATCAGTATCCAATTCATAAAGCTTAGATCCAACCTCCACTGTGTCATCACTGTAAACAAAATCGGCATGACACGCACAAGATTCTGAGATTCTCGCACACCCAACAACTCTCAACCCATCCAACCAATGAAAAAACTTACACAGCCCCGAACTGTTGAGTAAGAACTCCTGTCATGTCAGACTTGATATCGACAGTGACCTTGTCTGTCTCAACAAGAGCGACAACATCACCCTCATTGACAAGTTGCCCAGGTTGTGCGACCCACTCAACAATGGTTCCCTACACAGAATAGACACATAGAAAGAAACAACAATGACACGATGAGTATGGACAAGAACGAAATGCTAAAAACACATGAAGATCTTACCTCAGTGATGGAATCTCCCATGGTGGGGACATTGATAGTCTTTTTCTCCAACAAGGGCGATGTCACCGACACAAAGCTACGTTGGCTCATGACGCCGGTGTGCCGAGCGGAAGCACGGATCAATTGAGGAATCACTCGCGAATTCATCTTCTAATATATTGTTGTACGAGAGTCGTAAAACACAAAAGTTGCTTCCTTCTTGGAAAGATGATGCTATCCCGTTCACAAAGGGAAATGGTATGCTGGGTGGCTATCGCCGTTGGCGCTCTCCACACAACAAGGAGAAGATCTGATCTTTTACCGAATTTTGGAAGGTTGTCACAATGCGACGTCTGAGCGACATCTAAACCCTACATTCGAGCCGGGTGAACCTAGAAACTACCGGAAGGTTGAGAAACCGATGGAGTCTCCTTGACCCGACTACCGGTAGGAGGTTGTTTACCACTTTCAACATGAGCATCTACATTCCTGTTATATGGGACAACTATCATACAACAGTTCCATGAAGCGCTACACAATCTTGTACAAAAACATATGTTTTTTCTCGTTTCCAACGAATTACACATGTCTAGACTTCTAGCTCCACAAACGTCGCCATGTCGTCTTGTCCTGCTTCCCTGTACAGTTGTGCCAATTCGGATCGGATCTCACCATAAGGCCTTCCAGCCATCGCAGTGACATCCAGTAGGTAGCCAGCCTTCTCGAGAGCAATGACCCTTGGTGATTTGGGTTTGTCTGGATCTTCACCACCTTCATGTTCCTTCAACAACTCATACATATTGGCTAGTTTTGCATACACTTCCTCCGTTGGAGTCGACCCATCTGCCATTTGTCCCAACAAGGCGACATCTCGGAGGTCCAACTTAGATAATCCAGCAGTCGCAAGAGGCAATCGGAGACAATTTCGTGCCGCATCTCGGGTTTCATCTTCGCGATTGGGGAAACGAGAGAGGAGACGAGCGTAGAACAAAAAGGTGGAACCGAATCCAGTCAATTTTCCATTGGCTGCCTCGGCAGAAATAAGTGCAGATTGTTCCGACCCCTTCTTTTCGTGCTCCAAGGCAAGGGCATGATAAATGTCGGCGAAGGGTCCGACCCGCAACAAGACGTATTTGTCAACTCCATACCTGCAGATTGTGAACATATTCTCAGGTTAGAGAGTCAAGATATCAACAAATTATGCACCACACACAGCACGACATTGGTTCCACAGTCCAAATGTGATACTTCACAATTCGTCACAACATGCAATTATTCGTCAACATACCCAAGTTTCTCAACAGATCCACGCTCATATGGCGGGAAGCCGTTAGTAATACCAGAGTTGAACACACCAATCAAATCCGTATTCTCCCCAGAGAAATCACATTCACAAACAATTCGTCTCATCAGATCCTCATTGTTCAAGCACAAAAGTCTCATTCCCGGTCCCTCCAAGGTTGACTCCATAATGGGCCATGGCCCGTTATTCTCCTTCTGGTCTGGTTCCCTAGGTTGTCTTAGGCCACAAATCAAATTTCCAGTAGATTTGGATTGGGCCAATGGATATAGGTGCGGATGAAGATTGGCAAACTCCTGCCTGCCTTCGTTTGTCGTAAACCGATCGGCTGGGATTGGTTCCAAGTCGTCCTTGGTGGCGCACCCGATACTGCCAGGAACACCGTGTTTGGAAATAACTTCTTGAAACGTCTCCACTCGAGGAACTCCTGTCGATAGCGATGCAGCAATGTCGTTGGATGCTGTCGAGGACCACCGTTGGCTGGTCGTAATTTTGTCAAGCCCTTTCTTGGATAGTCGCAGGGGAAGCAAAGCAGGAGAAATAAACGCCACTGAAGTGCGTGTGATACATGCCGATGTCAAGAAGAATGAACTCATCTTCATGCTATGAAGCTCCTGGCTGATGAGGCAGAAGATGTTAGAGTTTTGGGAAAAAGGTAGTAGTGTCCAACGTCCTTCCGGTATGTACAGTTGGGGAAAGATCGTGGATGGACGAGAGCGGACGACGCACAGAAGGTTGAAGGGCTGGAATCACCACCGCTCATCTTTTCTGCGTTATCGCACATGATTTCTGTTGCAGGAAGACCATGGCCCAAGCAGGATCATGGTGAGGCAATTCCAGCCTCTGACAAGACATTGTCGCTCACTGAATTCATTCCAAAGCAAAACTTTCCAAGTTCGCTACAATATGACTCAAAACATGCAGCTGTCCAGTGATCCCGTTGAGAAATGGCTAGTGGTGGGCGATGGAGACTTTTCCTACAGTGCTTCGATAGCAGCTCCCTTGGCCGACAAAAATATCCAGCTCTATGCAACCGTTCTAGAAGATGAATTGAAACATAGATCTGTGTACGAAAGATCCCAGTCCAATACAGAGATGATTTCCATGCCACACCACCCCCACCAAATTTGTTTCGGCATTGACGGCACCGCGTTGGAGTCCCACTTTTCTACTACTCGTTTTGACAGAATCCAATTCAATTTTCCCCACTGGAAAGGAAAAACCAATGCAAAACACAATCGTCTGCTCTTGGATGGCTTCTTGACGAGTGCTGCCGGTGTCTTGAAGCCAACCGGATCCATCCACATTGCTCTGTGTGAACGGCAAGGGGGGATGCCATGCAATTCGCTGGAGGAATGGCGACAGAGTTGGATGGTCGCCATGTACGCTGCAAACCATGGTTTGTTGTTGCATAATCTTGTTCCCTTTGATCCAGACTATGGGCTCCGATCCCATCGAGGAATGGACCGGCCTTTTTGGATTGGAGACGCTCAAATGTATTCCTTTCGCTTCCCCTCCACGGAACCAATCCCAAAAGAGTATCAGATTAGTTGTCGGCATGAGCTCCGGGTCATGTTGCATGCAGACAAGATGCAGGAGTCTCCCATGTCTTGGGAAGAAATCGTAGAAGGCGACGCCGTCTGGAACGAGTGTCAAAGACATGTTCCTGATGGAATCCGAGCAGAGATCGCAGCACGACACTTGTTCACACCGCAAAAAGATGTCCATGTTCCCTTGGCGGTCTTCTTGATGACCTATAGTGGTGAGACGAAACCATTGACAAGGATGGAAGCGGATGGTATCCGGCATGCGCTCGAAACCAACATCGCAGAGAAATGGGGACTCGACATTGCCAAAGGTGGCCGTCTAGTGAGCCGCCCTTTCCCGTTCACTCTGCTTCCCAAAGTAATCAAGCCGTACTTCTAGAATGAAATGAGACTAGTACTTTATCATAGTACGTAGCAAGCGAGCCCCAGTAGACATTTTCGTAAACAGCGCTAATTGAAAATAGGAGTTGTAAAAATGAAGTCGAACATTGGTACATCGAGACATCACATGGGGTCAATATAGTAGCAAGGAAATACAGTTCGGATCTGGTTAGAGCAACATCCCAGGATCCACACGTATGGACAACCTTTGAGATAGGAAAGGTTCTAGCAGAAGGCGGCCACCCTGGCTTGTTCCAGATGATGCGAGGCTTCCTTTGGAATATGATGGTACATTTGTTCCATAGGTGGGGGCGATACGATTTTGTTGGGACCGCTCATGACACATATTTTGTTTCGTGTCAAAGGATCCATCACTTTCGATATTGTGTTCCACACCCACATGAAAGACGATGGTACAGGGTACACAAGACACTTGTGAAGCCGCTCCGGGAAAATAGATAAAAGCAAAGAAGTGGTTTGCTGCATGAACGGCACCAAACGAACAACATGTGTGTTGGGCCATCCTTGTCCTGCCCGAACATCCATACAAACAACGATTTTTTCCAATTCCCTTCGGTCCATGTGTACATTGAGATACCAAGCGACGGCAACAGCGTACGTCGACGACTTTGCAAGAGTAACATCCATTCGGGCAGGATTAATTTGGAATAATCGGTTCCCCTGTAGATCCACAAGTGGTTTCCCATCCGATTGCATATGTGAGCGAATGACTCGAGGCAAAGGTCCTTGATGTGTTTCACCGGCAGCCCTCAAAGCGACTTGACAGCACTCATGCCAGATATCTAGGTCTGCATCGCCCGTGGAAGGGCGAGTAATATTGAACTCGGTGGTTACATCGACATACTTTTGGTTCCATTGCAGGTAATTCGTCAGCATTTGCGTCGCCCCTGCAAGATTTCCTTTCCTAGCTGTCAGGAATCGTGTCCTTTCGGCTGCCGTTGCAGATGGGCATGCCTTGAGAAGAGCTTCATCCAAATCGGCAGTTGAGACTTCAGAACGGGATGTATCTAACACTGCCAGCGACGCCAGCGAAGTGGAACGACGATTGACAAATCGATCACGCCGCCTAAGCGGTCCTGGATGCCGTAACAGCTTGTCACGATTCTGCCATCCCCAAGGGTAGTGATAGGCAAAGTAAATCAAGAATAGTGCCAAAGCATGTGATTGAACAGCATAGCACTGGTAGCTGACTTCTTGGAACACATACGTCAAGTCGACAAAGAGACTGCTCATTGTCACTCCTGGGGTGTTATTGTCTGGAGGTCTTGGTCGTTCCCTTGTCTGTTGTTGTTCTTGAGATGTGATACGGATCACTTCACAGGCTCGCCAAAAGTGACATGACCCGCAATTTCGATGTCTTCCGTACGGATCTACGACCACATCCCTACTAGGACGGACCTGCTTTCCCGCCGGATAATCCCAACCAACTTGCGACGACGAACGGCTACACGTCGTGTAGATACTTCGAGTGCTGTGACACGACGGACGGTTATTTTCAGTCATGGCAAATGTCTACTAGTAGTCAACCACGTCATACTATTGTGATTTTCACTTTTAGTCGAGAACACAACAACAAAACATAGTTATCTGTATCTATCGAGTCTAGAGAATTCATTAATCTGTCTTTTCACGGTATTAATCTACATAGTTCGACAAATAGAGGTGCACATGTTGTAGAAGGGAATGTATCAATCTTCCTTGAGTAGAGACCAGTGGTATCGCTTGTCACCAAACCCAAGATACAGGCGACTCTCCACGTCCCAGCCTTTCTCTCTTAATAATTGCCAAACGAGCGATTCTCCCTTTTCCGATGGGAAGATTTTCTTGACCTGTGTTAGTGTTCTGTTTGTACGAGAAGGCGGTGAGTACAACGTCGGTATACAAAAGCAGCAAGAAACATTGTATCAAAGTCCTTACTCTTTCATAATTACACCAGTCAGCATTTTCTTCGCTAAAATATGTTCCAACAACAATGCGTGGACAAAAGCTTGAAGTTCTGTCTCCATGCTGGATCCCACCTTGAGATATATATGCAAATGCCCCTTGCGGACTCCAATCAGATACTTTTCATTCATGAATGTGGATGCATGTTCCAAGCATCTAGTGTCCAGTGGACCGTCTAGGTGAATCCAAGGGAACAGCAAGGAGGACGTTGACAGTGCAAGCGACTCGTCCACATGCTCAGGGGCAGGGATGTTGTGCACTGCATCCGAAACTTCCTTGTCCGTCCCTTTGTTTTCCCAAATATCCAGCAGTCGTTGGAAGATATCCCGAGTCCGTTGGGGATTAAGCGTTTCAAGCCTGAGCAGTTTCACAGCCTTATAGTTGGCCCAAACATGCACAAGGGTCAAGAATCCAAATAGAATCCAAGTGATGGAATAGGGCATGTGTTGAAGCATCTTCGCTACCCAAACACCTCCAATCATCCCTAGCAGACTGACCAAGGTTTCTTGTGTCGATTCCTTGGCACTCAAATCAGCCATGTTGCCATGGCGGGCGAAGTGCTGTGTAATCCTTCCTTTGGTCGCTCCTGCAGACATTCCACACATTGTCTTGCATATGGTGGAGAGCGACAGAATATACAACGTCCAATCACCAGAGAAATAAGGCGCCAACATATCCATGGTTAATGCCACATCATTAATGACATCGGCAAACAACCTGTACTCCTTGACATGCGTGTCAAAGTAGCGAGATGCCACATAGGAAAAGACAAGCCCTGCCAACATCCCGGTTCCATCCCGAAGGGCCCATTGGAGCGCTGCACTTGCTGCCGTGGCTTGAGCATCTCCTACACCCGCCGCTTCAAGAACAGCTCTGGTAGCTACTACGCCTCTCCAGTAACTGCACAACCCTTGTAGGCCATCGTAGAGTTGGTATGGTAGATACGATTCATGCACGGATTGTGGATACCCAAGAGGAAGAAAGAGATCCACAAACACAGTGGTCACTCGGTTCCAAATCGAAGTAAACCCATCCAAAGTACTATTGTCCTTGGTACCCTTGGAAGTAGTAGCCTTGAAGATAATGGGCTTTTTGGAATTCACTGACGTTGTCTCCACAATCAATTCTTGCGAAAACCCCAAAGGCGGCGTTGTTGCCATTTCCGAGGGTGATGGAGGCAATCCATGACTAGGACTCTCCTCTAGGTCCTTGGGGTATTCTCGAACCGTAATAATCATGGAGAAAGTGGTGGGGAATGAGTAGAGTACTCGTGCGGCACGCTCTCTTACATGGAATTAGTATCCTGTCACCAAAAAGACAAATAGTTAGAAAACATGTCGTTCCTGTACCTCCCAGAGTTTTAACGGATAGAAAACCGAGCAAACTCTCCCTTTAGAGCAGGAACCGGACCCTTGGCGATGGCGCATTGTCTGCGACATGAATGCCTCGGGTTGTGTCGCTGTAGCACCTCTTGGAAAACTTTCTACTCATGGCAACGAGCGAAGGCCTAGTAATGGTGCGAAAAAGTCAACTGTCATGATAAAACTGCGGACAAAGAATCTTACCTTGCATAGGAAAGAACCACAACACAACGACAACAACGGCTTGGATCCACACCAGCCACCGCACCAGTTTTTGTGAGGCATTCAAGTAATGAAATAAGTGGCGGCTGGGAGCTGCGAGGAGGATCTTATTACCCCACCTCCGACAAACTCGACCACTGATGTCATCCTAGGGCCAGGGACATGCCCCAAAATCTTGCAAAAATCGCTTTATCGATAAAAATAATACAA
>WXVQ01000023.1:0-148415 GCA_013372465.1 Nitzschia sp. Nitz4 | reverse complement strand
AACCAGGATTCTTGGAAACTAGACAAAACGACAACAGGGGCGGAATGCCCCAAACTCCGCATTTCCAGGAGATAGTCATATACTTGACCAAGAACTGTGCCAGGAACTACCTTTCCGCCGTTGCTCTCCCATGGTTTTTTGTCCTCCACAGCCAAAATGGGATCACTTGTCTCCTCGTCAAAAACAACGAGATGATCGGGCCGAAGCGAAAACAGGCTGACTTCAGGGTAAACACGAAGCTTTCGATCTAATACCAACTGTACGAGCTTTTTTGCATCTTCTAGTGCTGCGGCAACAAACGTGGAGACAGCGGCTTCACCAGTATAGGTTGATTCCAGTTCATCAAGGTTGTTTTTCTCCATTGGGTTGTCTTCAAATAGCACGAACAACTGAGAAGGAGTCATGTCTGCTTTTTCTAATACCTTTTCTGGGACCTTTGTCAATGACATCTGCCCCACTTTTGCGCTGGCTGTTTTGTGCTTTGAGTTTGAAGCTCTAGAAATTCCATGGCCTTCTGCTTTCAGGGACATTTTCGGAGGAAAGTCAATCAGACGTCTAACAGAGATCCTTCTGACTGTTTCTGTTTGAAGTTGTCTATTCTTCTCGGCAAGTTGTGTCTTCAATTCAGCATTGTCTTTATCCTTCTTGGTACATTCTTTATGCTTCTCGGCAAGTTGTCTCTTCAACTCGGCGTTTTCTTTCCGCATTTTGGCAAGTTGCTCAGGCTCTTCCGGTCGGGGGCTCCCTTCTGTCTTGGCCCGCTTAGTGTCTGGTTCTGTCTCCATATGTCGTTCCAATGATGATGGGTTCATGATGGCGCGAATGATACTACTACACTATTCTAGGAACGAACTTTGCACTGTCACGATTGTTGTTCTGTTGCTTTCAGATTTGGGGTTTCAACGTGAAGGGTTGGTTTGCAGTATGAGTGGTTTTGACTTGATTGCGATGTTGTTTGGTGAATTTCACAACGTTATGAGTACTACGAACCCGGCGTACACTCCCGCCACGACTACGAGTCGACTCCCACAGCAACATGTTGTTGTCGGGACTCCACTACTGCAAAAAACCTTGCACAAAACTTGTGACCAACCTTGCACAAAACTAGCAAAATTTGCTTTTCGGCCACAACAACATCATCGCAAAGGCTCAATGATGAAAATCTAGATCAATTCCCCAAAGCCCCACTTTCATCCGGACACGTTGCAAGTTGCAAGGTAGTAAGGATAAAAGCCACATTTTGGTGGACTCCTACGGGGAAAGCCCTGTAGGAGGAACTCTACGTGTTACATCTAAAAATTTCCAAAACAACAGGATGAGAAGATGCCTTACCAGAAAAAGTTGTGGTGGATTCACAAAGAGCACGAAATGTAGTTTTGATCATGTATGGATTGGGAGAATAGATTAGAGTTTCCGAAGAAGAACTAATGACTAATGATGTTGCATCGGCAGGTTGGCTCTCTATCTCTATCTCGATCAATCTCAGAAATCAGAAAACTGAGTCCAAGCAAGGGCATATCTACAGATAAATTTTGTGCAAGGTTTGGCTCCTCCTCCATTGTGGCAAGGTTTTTCGCTAGCAGCCTACTAGTAGTAGGTAGATGCCGTCGTCGTCGTCGCGGCGACAACAGCGGCGGCATCTTCTTCTCACTCACCTACGAGTACCGGTAGGTTGGGAATATGAAGGGACCCATCATCGACTTGGATGACTCAATTCGATTGGACTTACATAGTTCTATTGGCAACTCCACTCACTCGTACCAAAAAAGACTGACGGCAATACGCTTCTGCTGTTTCACAAGACATCATCATCACATATCCTACCGGTTAGCTTGTGCAGAAAAACAGGGGTTGTACGAGCAGTGGCGAAAGTATCGACAACAACAGTAGTATCATGATTCAGGCCAAAACGAATCTGTCTGCAGTTGTCCGGGCAATGGTGGCCTTGTTCTCTGTTTCATCGCTGGGCCAAGAACAACTATGGAAACTTGTCTATGAAGAGGATTTTTCGGACGGTTTGGTGAACGAAGCAGCCGCGACTTGGAACTTGGAGACCTATGAAGAACCATTTGATACTATCATGGATGATGCTGGAGATTTCTACAAGAATGATTATGGGCCAGCCTTTACAGAAGCGCTTGAATCCTTCCACACCTATCGAAAGGAGTTTACCATTGGCCAAGATGGCTGGCTCACTGCGTCAATGTCTCTGAGAGATTCCACGAAAAATGGCAATTTCACCACAGCCCCATCGTTCGAAATGGACACGATTGGGGATCGCAACGTTCTACGCATTCACACCCCTTACCACACAGGAGGTGCGATACTCCGAAACACCAACCCCCTACCCGCCTCGTACCGAATTGAATACAAGCTTCTCTACCTAGATCATGGTGGTCTACGCAATGGAAGTATTGTCTATCCAGATGGACGAATCAATGGTTACAGTGCCGATGGCTGCAAAACGCAACATCCATGGGGAGAAGGTAGCAACTCAAGAGGATGGAGTGGAGACGCCAGTGCTCCCTACTGTGATTGGCAGAGTGTCCGCACCGGGGCATACGCATACAATGGTTTCCATTTCCTTACCATTGTTGACTTTGCCGACCCTTCTCCACGAAACAATCATTTTTGGCACTATCGTCGAAAGGTCCTCATGGACAGTTTCAGTCAACATACCGATCGAATTGGCGCATCGGCGGGAGGCCAAGTGTGCAACGCCAATACACAAACATACTATGGCTATAACGAATCGGCATCCTTTGTCACGTTGAATATGTGGATCAGTGGTTTGCCAGGTACATGGAGACCGAGTCCAGGTGGTCTGACTGGAAGTAGTCAGAGATTCATCACCGACTGCAATGGCCGTCTAGCCACGCGCGGTATCCAATCGGCTGGCGAGTTACCAACTCCAGATGATTGGCAGACAGGGCAATATTACACATTTGCGATTGAGAGAAATTCCTCTGGATATACCATGGAAGCCAGTGGGCGCTTTGCACGCGTAGGATACAAAAAATATCGCTTTCATCGACCCTTTGTGGTTGACGACGAACCCATTTGGCACTACAATCTGGATGCCGATGAATACGATGGCAGTTACAATGGAGACCTACAACAGGTGAATTGGGATTATGGCAGTCAAACCTGGCCAGACCAATGGCCTGCAGGTTCCGCCTATCCAGATTATTTCGTTCTGGGTGATCTGTACACGAACGTGTATGAGGGGACCGCTGCCATCAGTGACATCCGATACTATGAACTAGATGAATCCGGCGCAAATTGTGACCGTACTGTGCTTTTGGAAAGTGACACCAGGATCGATTCTGGGGAGATACTGATGTTTGATGGCTTCTTTCTGTACCAGAGAACATTCGGTTCACTACAACTTTGGAGAGGGACGGTACAAGACCGAACTCTGTACTGGGACAATGGCATCTCGGAGTCTATAGATGGGGCAACCTACTACACAAAATTGCAGGCTGATAGTAACCTCATTACATGGAGAGTGGCACAAGATGGTACCAAAACCGCCCTTTGGAAAACGGCAACGGTGAATTCTGGCGATATATTTGCTTTTGTTGTGGAATGTGAGGGACTAGGCGGAGGGGTGGCACTCTACAATGGCTTGCCAGAAGATGGTGGAGTTTCTGTCTGGCAGGAAGATTCCTACAAGAACGCAGAGCAAACACCTACAGATGCACCTTCGGCTGCATCAGCTCCAACGATTGTAGAACCTGCAGGTACCGAGACCCCATCGGAAGCACCAACTTGTTCTGCCGAAGAGACTTTAATGGAATCCGGGGCTATGTTTAATGGCGGAGAAACTGTCGCCTCAGCCTCCTTTTATTTGTATCAGGATTACAATGGAAACTTGGAGTTGCATGAAGGGAGCCCGACCAACCCTGGCCAATTGGTTTGGGAGACTGGTGAAAGTGAGACTACAATTGATCAGTACTACACAATATTACAGGGGGACGGAACCTTGGTAACGATGCGTATGACATCTTACGGCGAGTCCTCAATTTGGTCATCTGATGTTGCGGGTGATGTTGGGGATTATATCCTTGTGATCAGCACCTGTGACAGCATGATCAGAGTCAGGGCCCTTGACGGGTCAACGTTATGGGAATCTGCAATTGTCGCGCCAACAGTAGCACCAACTCCTCAGCCTAGCGGTGTCGTCGGCACCCCATCACAGGGAAATTCATCTAATGCCCGCGGGCGCTCTGGTTTTTTGTTGTTCGCTATCAATTTTCTGGCTGGATTTGTAAGCCTAGTAGTAATGTGTTAAGGTTATGTTCAGCACGGCTTCCATTTACACTCGATCAAGGGAATCATACTTTGTCAATCCTGGACGTTGCCCAAAGTCGGTGTCCTTCTTCTTTCCACCACAAGCTTGCTTGACCAATGCCTTCAATCGCTTCCAGGATGCTTGAGTGTCAGCCCTTGCAATCTCGACCGCTTGTTCTATAAAGGTACCCTTTGCCTTGGCACCCATTGAATCAAAGAATCGACCTGAAAGAAGCTCTCCAGGCTTGACTCCACCAAAGCCGCTTACTTCTGACAGCCGGATTGTCATTGCTGTTTTTACCACCGTGGTAAAATTGTCCGGGCTTTTATCGATTGCAATATACAGGGAAGAAAACAGGGCTGGGACGCTCTCTACGGCCCAAGGTGGCAAACCGCCTTGAGCGGCTCTGAAAATAGCAGCGGCAATGATTGCAATGCCTACAGCACAAGGATCAGTTGTGTGACCTCGGACGGAATTCATCTCTACTGGGATTCTGTTGATAAGCTCGAGTGCCGCCGACTGGATCATCGAGGGTCCAAGGCAGAAATACCTAGGCAAAAAGTCCATCATCACCAACATGTGTGGTCCATCCACCGTGAATCCGGGGTCATTGGCCCTGGTCTCCTGTGTCTTGCCCAGCGATGGATAAAAGAGCACGCCGACGCAAGTCAAGCAAGTTTCGACTACAAGTTGGTGTACAGTGCGAGCCAACTCGGGGTTGTGGTGAAGGGATTCCTGACCTTCGATCAGCTTGCTCGTAACAAGGATCCATGCCTCAGCGATTGTGGGCCTTGGGTCACAGAAAGATCCCTTCTCAAAGGGATTTGGACAAGTTGACCCAACAGCTTGCAAAACTGCATGCTTGCATTCAGAAAGGATGCTGATACAATTTGGCATTGCTACCAAGGGGATACCCCTTCCATACCCCCTTGATAGCACTTCCAAGACGACCTGGATAAATATTCCAGCAGGTACTACCTCTTCAGAAATCAATTCATCGCAAAAAACACTGCTCGACGACCTAGGACCCAAAGCGCACTGGGCCAACGCAGCATTGCATTCCTCTCGTGTCCATTCAACCAGTGGGTGACAGGCATTTCCTGGTATATCTGGTGCCCCAGAGCCTTTAAATAAGCAAAAAAGCGCCGCTCGAAATCGATTCCACTCAAGGAGGAGTTCGTGTTGATTCTGAACCTCTCGATTGAACCCTAGCTTTCCAGTTTCATACAGAATTTGAAGACAAACTGCACTTGGCGAAGTGCTACCTTCCTCGGAAAACTGAAAGTATGCATTTATCATTTCAGGGGAAAAAGCAGCCATATCGAAGACATGTTCTGTCATGTCGAAGACTGAGTCGATTGTCACATGCCCTGCATGATGTGAACGTACGATAGCCTCTATTGAATTCATGAACAGTGATCGCAATTGGTCCGAAGCCATGGATTGTCCTCCAGTGACAAGTTCAAGGTGACAAATGACACCGAGAAGGATCCTTCTTGACTTGGGCAAAACCCCCTTTCCGTGAAGAACACCACGACCGCGGCTGACCTCCATATTTTTCAATTCCGTGTACAGCTTGCACAACTCGAGGGCTATTCCTTGCTTCGTACCGACAAAGACATGCGCTAAGTCGTTACTTTCCGTAGAAAGCCTCATCAAAGACAAGCAACCTGCATGGTCTTCACCCCCAGGAGTCCTCATAGCTCCACGGATGTCGTACCTAGTACTCCTAAGAGTGGAAGGTGCTGCCAATTCTGGAACGTAATAGAGGGAAGTCATTGCTGCTTGAATAGACACAGCCATCACATTGGAGACCATTGCTTTAAAAGTATCTACTGTACACAGAGCTGCAAGCATTGTAGACAATGACGCAACAGACAAGTTGTACAGCCGGGACATCGGAAGGGTCTCGTTCAAGGAAATCAAGCCAAAAGCTTTTGTCAGTCTTTCTCCAGAAACAGTGATAACTTTGAGAGCGAGTGTTAGAGTCTCTGCCTGTGCATCATTAGGATTGTGAACATACAATCGCGAAGCAGCAATCAGTGGACGTGCTAGTGCCGAGAAAGCATGGATGGCACTTTCTGGATACAGCACTCTTGCATCGGCTGCTTCAGAAATGATGGACTCAGCGCATGCGACAAGCAGACGATGCAGGACTGTCGAGCAAACTCTGTGCGCTGCAACTGATGGCAAAGATTTCCCTTCACTGCTTGTAGTGCCTGCTACTGTGCGGAGGACATCTCTGACATCATTTCGTTCACTCTCCAAGTCTTCGTCGTTGTTAACACTTAAATCACGGAAGTATCCTGGGGGATAGGAGCATCTTTGGGCCAAGTTCATGCAACACTGAAAGAAATGTTCAACAATCACGGATTCCAAATCTGAGTTGAAGTTGCCCTGAATGCCATGGAGGACCTCCAATAGTGTTTCGTGCAGTTTGTACAGAGTTTCGGCAGCAAAACCTCGAACCATACGCGATGGGCATCGACAAATGTCTTGAATCCCATGGGCAATGGACACAAACAGTTCCAATGTTTCCTGCGAGTGCCAGGAATCTCTCACAATAAAGGTTAAACAAGCATTGGCACAGGCTGTAATGGCACCTACGGGACCATCTCCAGGAACTTCATCGTCTGTATCAGATATCCGTGCTAGTTCTTGGGACAACAACGTTCGAAACGATGTCCACGATGCCTTGGTTGCCGCCATGGCCACTTCGCCTCGGTGACGAACTTCGTTCTCTGCCAACACAAGCTGGTTGGCAGTGGTCCTCTCATCAAGAACTTCCTTTTGGCGTTTTTTCGATTTACTGGACTGTTTCTTTTTGTTCGGTTGCTGGGATGACCCACCCCTCTGGAGTAACGACGCAGAAAGCACCTCCTCTACTGTCCAGGAACCGCCTTCCATGATCGCGGTCCAGTATCTCAATGCAGCCAAAACAGCAGAATTTGTGTCGTACGATGACGGGTGGGCTGCTGCAGCAGAGAATACCTGTTCTACCAATACTATACTTCGTTGCACGAACTCGAGAGGCAATGGGGCATACTTGGCCCATTCCTCACACATGTGAAGGAACAGAACCAACTTTTCATCCTGAGGCGGTGGCATGTCATTCATAGCTTCCCACACCTGTGTGATTCCTTGAGTACGAACTTCTGTGGTCATGGCTGTGTAACAACGAGGATCCATGGACATTTTTCCATGGGCTCCATCCCCGCTTCCGCTGCCAGCCAAGATGGCGTCCGGGACTACTGTTATGCAAATATAGAACACATACTGATGAGCGGCAGCCAAGTGGTCTGATGGCGTAGACGCCTCCATGGCTGATCGCACCATGTTCAAGGTGTGAAGGATCATGGTGACAATGGGCTGGGTGTTTGGTGCTGGGTGAGGGATTGAGTTGGAGGTGAAGCGGGGGCGTGCAGCAGTGACAGAGAGCGCCGAGGCTAGCGTTGCCAAGAGGGGCCGAATCCGAGATATATCCGACAAATGCAAGCATGTCAAGCGAAGCATTATATTCATGAGAGTAATCATGGTGAGTTCCCCCTTGACACGTTCTTCGTCGGTGGAGCTAGGTGCATATTGCTGGAGCATAGTTCGAACTGAAGGACTGAGGCGCTCCATCCAGGTGCAATAGGTGTCGTAGAGTTGATTTGCGTGGGGAGGAAGTCCATGGATAGGTGGCTCGAACTCTAAATCAATTGCTTCTTCTGTCTTGACCCTTCGCAGTCGATGAACGAGCGTTTGCGCTGCAAACAATCCTTCCGCATAATGCACTGTAGCAGTTGTGGGGACCCCTTCTTGGACTAGGGAAAACAAGAGAGACAAACAAGCGAACCAAGAAGATCCCATGTCTTCTAGTTCTATTGTGGGAGACACATCGAGCTGTGGATTGGACGCCCCTTCTCGGGTATCCTGTTGACGTTGAGCCAACGATTGGAGCTTTCGCCTCACGTTGCGAGATTGAAATTGCATGAGAAATTCATGAGCTTGTGCGGAAGTTGGTTTAGGTTCATGTTGGTCCGAGGAAGTTGGAATGTTGTAGAGTACTCCAAGTGCTGTCCGAAGTGAATGGAAAAGATGAGGTTGATGGGACGCCATGGTGGACGTTGGTGGATCTAGAGAGGAGACCAACAAGCAACGAGAAAGCCATTCATCAATGGTGGACTGCAACGTGACTGGTATCCGTGATTGGACAGCACAGAACAAACGCACGAAGTACAGTACGTGCGAGCTTGGCAGATAATCAAAAGACTCGATGGAAATTACTTGTTGTTGATACCAAACAATGATGCCAAACCAATGACAATGCATCGGATTTATCTACAATAAAACGGGCAGTGGAATCAGAATGTATTTATAATATAGGTTCTACGGTAAATCACGTTTCAACAATTTTCTTCTATTAGCTTTCTACAAAAGCAGTGCTTATATCAATGTGCCAGTCCAGAAAATCGACAATGGTTTCTCTTGTCAACTCCCATGACCACGACGAGACCCCACTCTTCCATCAAGGCTTCCGATAATGGCAAAGATCCCAACCTGTAAAAATGCGTTTCAGCGGTTTTCAATTTACTCCGTTCGCTTCTTGACAGTTCCATCGCGGTTGAGGTGAATGGGCAACATGCGACGCTTGAATTCGGCAATAAGCTCTTCACGAGTTCGCTTGGGTTGACCAACATTCAAATAATGGTCAGCAAGAACATCAAATTGTCCATTCAGAGCAAGAGTTCCGACTTCCATAGATCCAATTCCACTGAAAACCAAAGAATCATTGGCGGCGTGCTTTTCAATATTCTTCAAAAACAACTCAGGCAACTGGTACCAAGGCAAACCAGGCTCCTCGTGGTGCTCGATGTGGTATCCAGTGTTGAAAGTTAGAGCATTGGAAGGAGCGTTGATGCAAGTAAACGCACTCTTGTAGTTGTTTCCGTAATCATCAGGATCCACAAAAATGTGCTCCTTGAAGTTTCCTCGCATCAAGCCGAATTGGCAGATGGCCCAAGGTAGCCAGCAAACAAAAATGGAAGCGACAGGGAATCGCCAGGTCAAGTAGTACATTCCAGAATAGTATGTTGTGCAGCCACACATTGCCTGAATCATGAGAGAATACTTTCCCATGCCAAACAACCTGTATGGAAGCTCAAAACTTCCAATGGAGACGAATCGGAACATGTACTTGAAATGATTCCACTTGGACCCACGGTCGTAGTCCATAGTAGAACTCATATCCAAAGGAGCGACATTGTCCTCGGCATGATGCATTCCCACATGATGAGGGTAATACAATCCCAAAGGAATGCCGAACATGTTGCAAATGCCAGCCTTCCAGACATGATCCAAAAATCGGTACTGAAGGTTGAAAATAGAGCAATGCGTGATGTAATGCAAACTGAGAATGAAAGAGCGGGCAAACATTGCCAAGTGGAGGGCAGTGTAGGTCATTCCCAAGCTAGCCAATTGCCACGACTTCAAAAGCTTATTTTCTTCGCAATAGAACAGAAAAATGGCAAAGGGCAGACTGATACTGAGGATATTCAATCCAACCAAGAAGATTCCCATGTTGCGAGCATCCTTGCGACGAAGAAGGTTCTCGACAACCCAATCTTCCAAGAACTTGGGGAGATTGTACAAGTGTTCTCTTCGAAGTTGTTCAAAATCAACACGATTGACGGGTGGAGGAGAGGGCATGGCAGATCGGAGCGACTTGGTCCAAGTAGTTCCCTGTGCGGGAACTTGTTCCTTCTGGCTTTCAGGGGCCTTGCACATGGTTTCAATAGAAAAAAGTTAGAAGAAAGTTGTAAACGTTGACGACGACGACAACAACAAAGGGCAGGAAGAACAACCGATGACCAATGGTGCCGACCAAAACTATGACATTTGTCAGTGGTTGGGAGAAATCAAGCATGAATCTCCGGCATCAACTCCGCATTTGCGTCGGTAACGGAAACTTAACTTCCCCGTCTAATCATTCGAACCTGCCAGCTGGCTTAGGCTTCTGCAGGCGCGTCACCCGTGAAGGTTGTTTCCATATTATCTTGGGAAGTTAAGTATTCTTTGGGTCTAAACCAGAACCCTATCAACATAGTACTCACAGTAGTGGTGCGGTAGTCCGTAGTAGTGTGTGGACGGCAGCACGCGGCGGCACACACATCGTCTACTGGTCACGTTGTGAAAACTTCGACCTCGAACAACAAAACCATCCGTTGCTTCCGTACCATCTGCTGCCGGACCTACCGGATGGTTATTGGAACAAGGAGAATTCCTGGGAGCTCGTTCTCTGACGTCAATAGCACTAGGTAGGGAGCTTGAGTCAAAGAACGACGCACTTTTCTTGCATAAAGAGCAGCTGGAGGAAGAGAAAAGAGAAATGGATAGTGTTTATGTGTTCCATAATAAATATTGACCTTATACTAAGGTAGCTACGGCAATGCGTTTGTGCTAATGGAGAAAGGTCTCCTAGAAAAGAGATTCGCCCTACTGCTGAACAAGACCAGTAGTTCCAGTAGTTTCAATATTGCGAGTGCGGTAGAGAGTAATTATGAACAGGCACGACTACAGTTGTTGCAGCCTCCTACTGTCTAGTCAAATCCAGTCCTGTTATCAAACCACCGCAATGTGGATCTTGGGACTAGTTCTGGAGTTCTGGATCGTGTGGTGATGGGTTCTCCTATAGCCTCCCAACAACAAGAGACTAGACGACTGTGACAATGTTGATTCTTTCCTAGCGTAATACCAAGAGCATCCGCACTTGATCAGGACGGTGGTGTTGGCAGTATCACAAGAAGTACCACACTTTGCTGGAAATACCTACTGTTACGCTCTTCCATTCGAAAAAATATCAAGATTGGTGTGGGTAAAAATGACTCCTCTCCACCTGGAGGCACGGCTGATTCTCCTGGATTCATTGATAGGGACAATGGCTACAGTTTAAACCATCTCTTTCATCGTTTTGATTGACACTTTCTCAATACGAGACTACTGCACGAATCGCACCACATACTCCTAGTAAGGATAGTACGATGAAAAGGTGAACTACTTTGTGTTTTACACTCAAGACAAAGAAAACAGCAGTCTACTAGTAGCCAGGTATTGGTCTTCGCACTTGTACGGAGACTGCATATGGCGGTACAAGATGGCGTCGCATCGGGATATGGAACTGTGGTAATGAAAACTTGGCGACAGTGAAATATGAAACGAATGTTGCCTCGTCAGTTATAAAGTCAGTGTCAAGTAGGAAAACAGAATGGGTCTTGTTGCATCTTGCACCGTCACCAGGTAGCCTGATGTGTAGGTGGCATAGTCAAATTCGGCCCCCGTAACAATGGATCTAGCCTCGGACGTTGAGTTCAAGCTCATGATGGGTCCGGTTACAATCAAACCACCAATACCGTCCCCTCCGTCTGTATCCATGTAGATCTCGTATGAGCATAGCAACTCGCCCTTCTTCGTACTGACAACAGTGCAAAAGGCACTGAACGATCCGATGGGGTCACTACCAAAACCGAGTCCAGAGGTGGTGTTGGTCAAATCATGGATACTACCATTCATACCAATTCCGCTGCCAACAGCGATGTCACCCTCACTCGACGCATCTGTACCGATTTCATCTCGAACCTACAAAAAATGGAACCAAGCTAGTCGTCAGAAATTGCCGGATCCACAGAGAAACCATTTTCACACATAAGTTTTCCTACCATCACAAACTCCAAAGTGGTAGTCAACGAAGAATCATCAGTGTCGCCTGTATATACAACTCGTGTTTTTGGCGCTTTGGTAACTGCATTTTGGGTTGAGGGAACTTTAGTGGCAACACCAGCCTTGGCCTCTGTCGCAGTCTCTCCTACGCCCAATTGTCTTTCAAGAGTTGCCGTGTTTCGCTGCTTTGGTGTGCGGTATCGAGAGTTAAGTCGGCGGTCATTCCTTCGTCTTGAATCAATGGCTAGTGCTTTTCGTTCCTGTAGACGGTGAGATACTGCAGCACCCTGTTCACTGGCCGAGACTCCTTGTGTATGGACATTGAAAAATGGCGATGTAGATGCCCGTTCCACAGCTTGAGCATCCGCGACAAGCAATGACAGTAGAGCAAAAGTAGAAATAAACGACCTCATCTTGAATACTGAAGAAAGAATTTGGTATGTTTGATCTGTTGGATGGCAGCACAAGTACTGTACAAGTACCAGCAGACGCTACTCGTCAGCCAAGAAGAAACTATAAAAATGATGTGTGAGTGGTTGCACTCTTCTTTTTGAACCTCGGACGAGTGTCGGGAGTTGATTTGAAAATGAACCTTGTGAAGCTAGGGAGAAAACCTGTATGTAACTAGTCAAAAACGCCTTTTCAACGCCAAGTGACACGGGTGTGACATGAACCATTCTCTTGGGTTGTCACGCCTTTTTGTGAGAATGCTGGTCGAATGCATCATCATTGTTTCGGATTGCATTCTCTAAACTAATGTACGTAGCAGATGATAGTTCAGGAAGAATCGAGCATACAGATTTGACAACAGAAAACTGTTCTTCTAGTACAGTATCACAACAACCGGCATTGATTGCCCATGCTCCTGTCGAGGAGCGAATTCACAGATAGACTATTCTTCATCTACCATTGACAGTAACTTTTACGAAAGGTCTGCCTCAAAGAGCATAGAAATAGTTTCTCCCACAGACAAGTATGACACTGTGACAACACCACTTGTGTAGTCTCCGTATCCATCGCCAGCTGCCTCCACCAGTAGTCTCCCAGATCCATCCACCGCATACTCTAAAACACCGGATGCAATCAAAGACCCAAACGTTGTTGAGTTCGTTCCAGTCTCACCGCTCGTAGCTTTGAGAATCTCGAGGGTACAAAAATGATTGTCGGTTGCCACCACCGAACATGTTCCTTTGAGTGCCCCTGTCACATTGGCGGCCGACAGCTCCTCTTGGTCCAAGCTGTCTACGTCAAAGATGAAACCATAAAATCCAGCCGATTCGCCGAGCTTTGAAATGGTTGGGCCATACTCGTTGAGAACCTGCAAGTTGAAATAAACGTGTGAGACACAAGAACCAAAAAAGACCTACACTTTGTGCAACGTGTCAACATCCTACCGAAAAGAACTGAATCGAGTCCGACTCCAATGTGCGATGCTGAGAGAAACTGTATTTCGGAATTCCCAGTTCTTCCAGAGTTTTTCCTTGAATGCTGGATCCCAGAACGGGATGAGCGGCACGTTGACGCAACTCTTTGGACACCTGCCCTCGAAGTTGAGCCTTTGTGAAACCAACCACAACCAGGATCAATAGTAGTGATCTACCGATGCGATTGTATGCAAATTGAAAGGAAGCCATCTGTGTCGTTTGATTTAGGGTTTCGACGATGAAGGAACCAAGATCTATCGTACGAGGTAACGTGGAAGATGACTTGATGGTGATGTTGTTGCTGTATTGTTGGTGGTGATCCAGGGAATTGTTCAAGATTTCAAATTCCGAAGTACCTTGGAAAGACGACTAAACATGCGACATGGAAAAGACACATGTACAATTGTATCTCTGAAATAGTCGATAAAGAGTAACTAACGGTGCGGATGGTTACTTAGAAGATTGCTGCATCTGTACAACAGGCAGTGAGTATGTATGTGTGGTTACCGAGTCCATTTCCACAGACATTCAATTCCTGGGACATCCTTGGCCGCACCTCTTGTCCACCGAGACTGCAACGAGGGTTGGTGCCTCTATTCTCTCTTCCTGGTCTGCATCGTTGGTTCCACAGGTGTCAAAGATACACAACGTCTGTTGTCATATTTATCGCAGCCTTTTTAATAGCAATACGAACACCTTGTGAAGGGTGAAAACCAATTGTTGGGTTCGAATTGCGCGGGGAAAGTCAACGGAAAGCACTCTGGCATGGAGGACTCATCCAACACTCAGCAAGTGGCCGCCCCAGAGGATGTCAAAGACAAGAAAACAACCTCAGAAGTCCAGCCAGATTCGGATGTTCTTACGGATAAAGCGGGGAAAGATTCTACGGAAGTGGATCCCGTAGAAACTAAGGAGGAAGCTTCTGCAGACGCCAACCCTGCGGAGGTTCCAAGGGAAGAGACGAGTGCAAAATGTGAGGCCAAATCAGAAGAGGAAATCTCCACGCCATCGGATCCCTCATCTCAGGAACTTCCTGGTACGGAAAAGATCAAGTCCGGTGAAGCGGAAGATGACAAAAAGATGGATTCTGCCGGCACCAACGGTGATACCGAAGCATCCGGTGAACCTCCTGTTGTCAAGTCGGAGGATGGAACAACCACTGAAGCTCCTACAGCATCGAACGAAGCTCCCAACGAGGAGGTTGTATCCGAGGAAGCAGTCAAAGAGGAAAGTGCACCTGAATCCAACGTAGATCATCGCATTGGGAGAATCTTGGAGCAAAACCGGGTACTTCCATCTGGCCTCATCCTGCCAGTTGAAGGAAAAGTAGTAGCACAGCAGGAAATGGATGGTCGTCTACCACCTCGTTATACTGTTCAATGGAAGGCTGCCGAGGGCCAGTCATTTCACGATGAATGGACACCAGCGGACTTGGACGCAGAGACACTCCCAGTTGGAGATCACAAAATTGTCTTGGATAATCTGTATCAACGCTATCAGGAGCATGTACAGCAAGAATTGGAGAAGAGTGAGATCTTGTCCACCCTCTTCATTTATGCTGCGTTTGAAGAGGCTCTACAAACCAATCTTCAAACACAAAACGCGGGTGGTGAAGATTTTTCCAAGGGGGGTGGCAAGAATAGTCAGCACCCTGCCCTATACTATTCGACGAACCCCTCGAGCTATTTGAAGGCACCTACCGCAACGGATACTGCCCCTGATGCATCCAACAAACAAGTTCAAATGACCGCCAGCTCGCTAGCCCATAGAGTACGTGCAGGATGTCAATGGGCGTGGAAGTATCTACAGGCGCAACAACCACCTCCTCCCCCTGTCAACACCAGCAACAATCGTCGATCCCTGCGACAGCCCAGGGCTCCCACTGGCCCTACAGTCCCAATGCCCACACCTGTCCAGCAGGGAGGACGGGTTGCCATGTGGTGGATCGAAAAGTTGCAAGAAGTGGTGGAAGAGAAGGAACCGTCTACTCCAGATGAGGAAGCCCCTGAGAAAGAAGCCGTCGAGGAACCAGTCCCCGAGAAAAAGGCATCCAAAAAGAAGAAAGGAAAACTAGCATCAAAGCGTACGAAAGCGTCAAAGTCTAACGATGACCCTTCGCTGGAGGAGGTCGTTGACGACAACGAAGAAGATGAAGAGGATGAAGGAGAACAAGAAGATGACGACGACGACTATGCAAGCAGGGATGCCGATATGGAAGAGGAGGACGATGATGAATTGGAAGATGTGGAAAAGGAGCACCGTGGAACATTGGCACTTTCCCCAGTCGAAGATGAGGAGGATATGGACGTGGACGAGGAAGAATCCGAGGAAGACATTGAGCATGCGGTTGTGGCGGAAAATCCCTACTTGAAGCCTTCGTTCGTCTCCTTTTTGGAATATCTCGCTCAACCGAAGGCCTTGTCGTCCGAAGATGTACAAACTGCCATGTCTGATGTCCTAGTTCGCGTCAAATTCAACAAACGCAGCGCTTCCAACGGTCTTACGACGGACACTTTGGCTTCGGTGGATCAAGTAGTTCTTGACCAAGAAACTCCTAACTTCCCACCTGGCAAAGTCGTTCTGAAGTGCATCTCTGAGGAAAAGTTCAGTGATATTCAAAAGCTTGACGCGCAGGCATTCGGAAGATCCAAGTTCACCCTGGATGTGATTGGCGACGCTGAGAGCACTATGCAGGTTCAAAGAAGACAAGAGCTTGCTCTACAAGAGGAGCAATTCAAAGAGGAGCGTGCTTGGGCAAAGTGGCGCTACAAGAGTATCCATGAAGGATATGCGGTGTGGCCTTCTTGGCATGACGGTGCTGCCAAGTGGGTAAGCGAGAACACTGCCCCGGACGTTGATGAAGGGGTTGGTGCCTCCCAAGAAGCCACTGCAGCCGCCCCTGATACCGGTACCTTGGATGACGAGAAGTTGGCCAAGAGCTTGGACGAGCAAGAGGCTGTCGGTGGCAGACGACGCACAGCTCGTCGTGCCGCGGCAGGTGCATCGGAAGGTGTGTATTATGGGAACCAATCGCAATTATCGCAAAAGCAGTTGATGGACGCCCTTATTCGATTGGTGAAATCAAACAGTTTCCAAACTTTGTTTCGTCTGCAAGCGTTGGTTGCTGATGATTCCAATGATCCAGTTCGTCGAGCCCGCGTCGCTCTTGGCAGACTGATTTGGAAGCGAAATCAACTCCTTCGTAAACCTATGATCTCTGAGTTGAGTGACGAGTCTATCCAGGAAGTGCTATCGAAAGCACCACTCCTAACGGTGCCTCCAGTGGTCACTGATGTTGCGGAAGCCCCTGAGCCCCCAGAGTTAACGGAGGATGAGATCATTCTGAGGGATTATGTTCGTGACCTTCACAAAACTGAGTTGCAGTTGCGATACTTGGTAACAAAACATATGGGAGACATCCCAATTGCCGTGATTGCTACAGCAGCTGATGAACGCCCAGGATCTATGGAAGCTATGGACAATGCCGATTTTGAAGATCCATCCAGCATTGAATGGCTGAAAAGTGGTCATGCCCTTTTGAAAAAGCTGATCTTCCGTCCAACGTCTGCCTTCAGTGCGACCACTGACTCAACGCAATGTCGATGGTATCTGACTGTTGAGTACGCAGATGCTATTGATTCCGAGGCCGAGGAAAAGGAGGAACCAGACAGCAAGGCACGCCGTTCACGCTTCAAGGCAGTCCCTGTCCCTGCCCCTGGGGAGAACGCTACTGACCACCAAGAGGTCCTTATCCTGACTGAGGCGCAAGTTCATGCTGGAGCCAAGGCAGCCGAACTTGAACAAGAACAATTGAAACTCACTGCAACTGGCGGGAACCCATTTTCAGGGGCATGTGGGGACAGGGTGACACTGGTGGCAGTTGATGTGGACAATGACCAAGATGCCACCGAGATTCATGGCAGAATTGTAGGTTACGACAACATAGTCCCAGAAGAAGATGATGATGTGGAGAACCGAATTCTCATTCTACCAGACTTGGGAGATGCATTTTGGGCAACACTGGATGTTCGTGCTGATACATCGTCGTATGTCTGCCAGCCAGTAGGAGGATCGACGACGTGGTATTCTATCGAACAATTTGACTACCATCAATCGTCCGATGCATACCAGCAATGTGAAGCAGTCCTTACATACCTGAAACGTCAAAACAAGGCTGGCCCATTTATGCATCCTGTCGACCCCGTGGCTCTCAACATTCCTACATATCCCCAGATTGTCAAGAATCCCATGGACATTTCGACCATCACAGACAAGCTGGCCAACGGCCAGTATTCTGCAATTCTCCCAGGTTCCACTAAAGGCAGCAGCCCCGTCGCTCGCATGTTGAATGGTCCTTTCCGACGAGATATCGAACTTATGTTTGACAATGCCATGTTGTTCAATCCACCCGATGACTGGATCTATCAAGCAGCCGCGCAACTGAAGAGAAGCACCTTGAAGAAGATTGCAGATTTGAGCCAATCCGCTGAACAAAAGGCTGCTTCCGGCACTGGAGGAGGGCGATCACGTCGCAATTATAGCGTATATGTGGATGAAGATTCCGACGTTGACATGTATGAATATGAAAGTGATCAAGACGATGACTTTGAAAGCGGTGGCAAGAAAGCAAGAAAGAGAAAGAGGTCCAGTCAGGGGTCATGGAACAAGGAGGAGTTGGCTGCTCGAACGATCGAGCAACCCGTTCGACTTCAAAATACTATGAAGGATCCGACCAATCTACGAGGACCATTTGCAAATATTCCACTCAACATGACGGCCTCGTCGTTTTCTCTCTCCAAGGATTGGAGCTGTCGCTTTGCATCTCATGAGAATCACTCGGCAGACCCTGAACCGAACTCCACAGCCCAGGAAATGGCAGAGCTTCTCGCTCTACAAAAGGTGGTCCAAGAAAATGAGGCAGCCGGCCTTCGGCGGTCCACTCGAGCCCACTTACCCAGCGGGACCGAATCACGCAAGAACGGTGCCGGTGGTAGTATTGAATACTATTTGAAAGACGCCGGGGATTCTCATCCTTCCAAAGACATGCCTCCAGCCGCTTCCCGGACTGATGTGGAAGTTCTCTCCGAAAAGCTTCATGAAACATACTACGCTCAATTGTTCCAACAGTTGGGTTCTCACTTGGCAAGCGAGAATTACGGCGAGTACACTAATGGTTCTTTCCCGCCATATTTGGGACATGTTGTCCCGAATGCCAGCGCCAACGACCTATCGTGGGAAATTCGTGCTCCCTTTGTCGTTCCAGCCCTCCGTTGGGTCCTACGTGGCTTGGTGAATTCAGGACACTTGACGGCCATGGATCCTTTGACCCCAGACTTTTCGTCTGGAGTTTTGTTGTCCAACGACATCTACTATTGTGATTCTAGTATCCAGCCGTTCGAGGTGTTGGATTTGAGGGAACTCCAACGAAAGAAGCGTGCCGTCAAGACTGGAGAGAGTGAAAGCGAAGAGGAACTCGAAATGAGTGAGTACGAGAAGGCTCGAGCTGAACGTGTTGCACGAAATGCAGAGCGGTTGAAGGCTTTGGGGTTGGCCTAGATGTGAGAGTTGCCGGTACCTGGTACAGTAGTAGTTGATAGTCATGAGTCCTACGAGTAAGGAATTGTAGACGTGGTTTGGGGTTTCTGGAATCTCGCGCCTAGCGTGTCTGCACATGTCACTACAATTAGTACTTTCTATAGTAGTAGTAGAAACATACGCTGTGTTGTTCCAAAGGAGAAAGCTTGTATTAACCAAATAGGTACCACAAAGTAAAGAGAATACAGGATGCAATGACTCCGGCAAGAATCATATCATCCTTGGATCGCTTGCGACGGATTCGGTCCACCAATGTATTGAGACCTGGAATGTTGTTGGTGATCATTCCTATGGTGGACTGAACTCGTCCCAAGGAAAGTCCTTGATTCCTCAAGTCGGAACGAACTTCGGAAGCTTGCGCAATGACATTGGAGGCTGCGTTCAAGGAGTTTCCAATGTGATTGCGCTCTCGAAGCAAATGCTCCATCCCCGGATCGGTGACATCTCCCCCACCTGTTCTAGCTCCCTCCATAAGCTTGGCACGCTCTTGCTTTCTTACATGTGCCTGTCTTGCTTTTTCAAAGTCTCCATTCAAGTCAAAGAGAATCTCCCGGTAGCGTTTGATGAGGAGTGTGGCATTGGGAGTTCCCAGTTGATCTGCCGCAGGTTGCATCTGCGTGGCAATCAAATCTTGTAGCGTCTGCAAGGTACGCTGAATATCATGGCGCATACCTTCTTCGTCACCGGAAGAATGCATCCCGGATTCCGCCAGAAGCAAATCATTGGCGCTGTCGGGAATCGATTGTACGAGCTACGCAACACGAATTAGGCTTCCATGGTAGGGACCAAACGGTACGAATCCATGCTACAAAGCTGCCAAGACGTACCTGTTGGTAGCGAGCTACCTTGTCCTCAAGGCTGCGCTCAAGCTTGGTGGCTTCACGTTTTAGAGAATCAAAACTGTCCATGCTTGGGTCATGGGGACTTGAAACACGGCGACGAACTGGAGTTGTAATGGTGAATGTGCGTCACGGCCCGCTCTGAGCTTTCCACCTCTTTCAACCACAGAACGAAGCAACTCTGCTAGGTACAGTGCTGCTACCGGTAGTTGTCAGGGACTTTCACGTCGGCACTACGAATCGTAGAGCTTGACCAACTACAACCAAAAACTAACAGTGAAACACGCTACGGTATGAACCGCCAGATGACGTTTTGGGTGTTATATTATAGATCTGCTCCACCCTCCCACAACAGTCCGTCCTCCCCCCACCTTGTCGCGCTGCTTCCAGGTACCTGCGGGATCCTCCCGTCGCTCTGAGTGGTCTGGGACACACATTAAAAATAGCCCGCCAAGCCATGGCTTGCGACAACAAACGACTTCGGCGAGCTCGATCAATTCGGATCGAGACACATGGTCGGCTCACGACTGCGACATGCATGTCCTCCTGTCTCCATACGAGCATTCCGTACTTCTTACCACGAGAACCAGCAAACGGCCAGCCGAGCCAAACGGTCACACGTTTTCTACACATCAACGCTCACCCCAAACAACAACTGTTTCCACACATGCGACCCATCCATCCCGTTTTGCCATTGTAGAATCGTATAGTGTGAATAGCAATTGCATTTGGACCATGGCAACAAGGTCTTCTCGATACACCCACGTCTCCCTAGGGAGCGCGGCAGACAAAATCAAACTCAGTGGACGGCAACTTCAGCTTTTGCAGCAGCGTCGGAACCGACTCGACAACCCTGGCGTCCAAGTGTTGCCCAAACCTGCGGTTCCCAGCAAGCAACAGCCCGCTGTATCCAAACCTTATCAAGATTTGGGAGAAGCTCCAACTACCACTGCGCCTAGTACCTCTTGGGGGTCGTCGGCTGCGTCAGATGCTTCCTCTTCTACCCAATCGACCGTTTCCAACAGCCGACAGCATCAGTTTTATGGTCAGGGACTAGAGGGCGAGGCCAAAAAGTTGTACGACGACACAGGTGCTAGCTTTCACGACTCCAAATCCGAAGCAACGGCATCCTCGGCGGCGAGAACGACTTCCACGAACAACAACAAGTTGGAAGAATCATCCACTGCGTTGACGGAAGCGCTTACCAAGACGAGCAGCCATGATGTTCACCATTCGGGAAATGCTGCAGCTTCAGAGTCTTCTTCTCATGCTTCTCTAAAGGAGCAAATGCGAAAGGCAGAATTGAAGAAGCGTCTTCTAGCTACCATGGCGGAGAAAAGGAAAGATACTGGCATGGCGCCTCCTCAACCCAAGGAAAAGCCAAGAGGTCGTCGCACTTCGTTTGGTCTCAATCTATCCAAGAAGACTCGATCTGCGGATGACCACCAACGCACTTTCCTCCGAACCTTGATGCAATCAGCGTACTCCGGAAAGGATCCCAAGAAGGCTGTCACACAAGAAGACAACGCCAGCGAGGCGGCTTCGCAAGCGAGTTCTCAGGGGAGCAGCCTTTCATGGAGTCAGCGGAGATCGACAATCAGTGCCACTTCCAGCGCTCAATCTAGCAGGAGTGGAAGTTCTTCCACCGCTGAAGAAAAGGCTATTTTGCGCAAGGTTTTGGAACGAACAAGGAAGAAGAAGATGTCCACCAACCCCAGGAGGCACAATGTCATGAAAAGTTCCACTTCTCGCATGAAGCGCCTTCTCTCTCCCAGGAACAAAAGGCCACAAGAGTCCCTTGCAGATGACAAGTCACAAAACAAGCTTCCCAAGGCGGCAGCCTCACCTAAGACTCGCCGCAGTCCAAAGTTCGCCAGGAAACTTGGAAAGGGAATGCGATCCCCTCGACTCTTCTCGTCTGGAACCGATGGATCTCATGCTGACGATGAGGCAGAATCGCATACCAGCGATACACTAAGTGCACCTACGGTTGAACGTAACACTGAGAAGCAAAGTGAGGTTTCCAAGTCTTTGGCAAAGGAGGTTCCTGTTGCTAGGAAGCAACCAGTCGAAGTTGAAACTGTCAGCACTTCATCTACTTGTTCTGAATCATCTCATGATAAGTTCGAGGAAGCCTTGCCTGTTATCAAGGAGAACAAGACTTTGAATCTTTGCCCCAGTATCGTTTCTCGGCCAAGCATGTTGAACGACAATGAAATTGAGGTACAAATGGAAGAACCTACTCCAGAAGATGATGGCTACGATGCCTTCCTCGCAACCTTGCAAGCTGAGGTTGCTGGCTCTCATTCCCAACTCTGGAAGAGTTTCAACGAACTTTTCCAAGGAGCGCCATTTCCTCGTACATCTTTGGGACCTCCCAGTTCTCAACAGTTTGATGACAATACAAAGGAAACCGTGACAGACATTAGCAACTACTTGAAACAAAACTTCACAGTTGAATGTGTGTCCGGGGCACAGCTTGCCAATGACAAGTCCGTCAAGGAAGTATCAGCACCGTCTCCTACTCCCTCTCCCACGTTTGGTCAACATATGCTAAAGCCCACCAAATCCATGGTGAGCTCTTCCGACTCGGCTGTGAGTGCTGAAGATTCTGACAAGGAGAATGACAAGGAGAACGGCGGTGCCCTTTTCTCTGCGCCTTCGGCTGACAGTATCAATTCCACTCCTGCGACGGATGAATTTGAAGTCACTCTCGGTCAATACGTAAGGAAAAGCATGGGAGGTCAGCAATTGAAACCTGTTGCCAAGAAAGAGATCAAGGCTGTGGCTCCTCCTCAGGTGAAACCAGTCGTGGAAAGTAAGCCATTGAATCCTCCTTTGCGCTCCTTTAACAGCAAACCCGCGACGAATCGACCAAATCCTTCTGTGCTCAAACCAGCCCAGCCTACTCCAAACTCCACTGGAGAAGATGCAATGCCTTGGACGGCTATGAAGCTTCGATCCGTTACAGATGTCGGCAAGTCTGAGGCAACAGGATCCAGCATCCCTGCGTCGTGGGCCAAGGTGAAGTTGCGAAGTGTAAAATCAACCGCTGCACCAGAATCGAGTGTGGCTTCAGTAAAGGAAGTGGAAGTGGTCGACGCCGAAGAAGATGCAGGTGACTTCAGACGAATTCTGGTATCGAAGAGAAAGCCCACGACAGAAAAGACTGCTCCGACACCCAAACCCAAGACTCCAAAGCCTGATGAACCTGAGGTGATTGAAATCATTGACCTCGCAGACATTCCAGCAACGGAAAGTAACCCCATCGACTTGACCGACAAAACCAATGAAACCGAGCCAATCGATTTGACCAATGTCCCAGCTGAAACGCCTCGGGCCACTGACGCCAATAGTCAAGCCGACACAAAGGCTTCGGCAGATGGCACAGTTCTTGTTTCTCTCGCTCCAGAGCCTAACTCTGACCCAGTCAAGATTCTTCTTAATTCAAAGGGAATTGCCAAGATTGAAACAAAGCCTGGAGACACCAAGGCCCGAGTCATGTGGCGACATGAGCTTGACGAGGTTACATCTGCAATGTTGGACTTGTCTGCATTCAAGGTGAAATTGCTTCTCAATTCGGGAGACGAAAACAAGGACATTGCTTTTTCTACCTCTGAACAATGCATGAAGTTCGCCAATGCACTTCATGATTTGACGAACAACTCCGAGCCTGAAGCAATCGAGGAGGCTTCAGAGACTGATGACTCCCTTTACTTTGAGCAACTTAATGATGAGGAGCAACGAGTGCTAGAAGAGTTCCGTGAGATCAAACGCCAAAACGAAAATTGCCAGCCTGTGTTGTCTCTTGGTTTGGCTCCGCATAATTTACTCGTAAGCACGGCAGAAGCAGCCGGAGCAAAGCCCATGAGCGTGGTGAATGCCGGAACTGGTCCCTCGAGCCCACTTTCGGAAGTTTCTGGACCAGGCTCTGCTCTGTCAAGCGAGGAGATGCGATTGGCCGAGGCCTACCAGAAGATGCTGAAATTGCAAGTTCCGAAGGAGGCCGTACGTCACAAGATGGAGAAGGATCAAGTCGATCAAAAGATTGTTGACTTTGTCCTTGGTATTGAAGCTGCCGCTGGTGACGTTCCGCTCACAGAGGACGAAAAGAAGATTGTGGTTTCGTATGAAAAGATGCTGAAGATGGGCATCCCATCAGATGCTGTCCGTCATAAAATGACCAAAGATGCTATCCCTCAGAAACTTGTGGACGCTGTGTTGGGTGAAGCAATGGAACCGTTCAAGCCACCACCACCACTCCCCAAAGCTGGCGCCACATCTCAAACACTCACTCCTGATGAGGAAAAGGTGGCACAGCCGTATCGCAAGATGTTGAAGATGATGATTCCCAAGGAAGCAGTTGCCCACAAGATGAAGAAGGAAGAAGTTTCGGATGCCATCATCGCTGCCGTCGTAGGTGAAGAGTTTTGTTCGAAGAAGGCCGCCGCGAAAAAGGGACCAGCTGGAGTTCCTACGTTGACAGACGAGGAAGAGTCAGTGGCCTCATCCTATCGCAAGATGCTATCGCTACGCATTCCAAAGGAAGCCATCCGTCAGAAGATGGCCAGTGAAGGTATTTCCAAGAAAATCATCGCTGCTGTACTTGGAGAAAAGCTTGTCGATGGTGACACAAAGACACCCGTCAAGCGCGGAAAGCAAGGATTCCACTGGAGTCCACTAGTTTCCAGTGCTCAATTGAAGAACAGTGTTTGGTCAAAGACGTCCTTCGATAGTGGATTCCTCATCGATGATGATGACTTGTCGAGCCATGTCGAACAATTCCAAAAGAAGCCTGACGAGGATGAGAAATCCAAAATGACAACTAAGAGCACTGGTGAAGGAAAAGTCATGGCAAAGCTTATTGATTTGAGTCGAGCCAATAATGTTGCTATTACGCTCAAGGCATTCAATGAGTTTTCGCATGATGAGTTGTCCAACATTATTGAGTTCGTTGATCCTTTTGAGAAGGTGAAGGGCGACCGTGCCCTCTTCATGAAGGACCTACTTCCAGCCACAGCTGAAATTAAGGTTATCAAGAGCTATACCGGTGAGCAAGATCGTTTGGTTCCTGCCGAAAAGTGGTTCCGCCAAATCATCCATATCAAGCGAGTTGAGGACAAAATCAATGTCCTCCGAACCATGGAATCCTTCAGGAACGAAGCAATTGCCTTGGGAGAGACTTTTGAAAAGTTGTCCAACGTGTGCAACCAAGTCATGTCAAGTGACAAGCTTCCTGATGTGCTTGAGATGGTGCGCCAGATCGGAAACCGCATGAACAACGGACGCGGCCAAGAGGCTGCCGGGTTCAAGCTAGACTTTTTGCCAAGATTAGCGCAGACGAAAGGAAGTGACAAGAAAACCACGGCGTTGGATTTGGTTGTCATGATCTTCAACACAAGTGGGCGCCGACAAGCTTTGATGTTGGGAGGCGACTTCCCAGACTGCTATGAGGTCAGCCGACTTCAACTTGGTGAGTTGCACAGTGACGTAAAGATGCTTGGTGCTGCTATGAAGAAGTGCCAAAAGGAATTAGACTCTTTGCGAAAGGAGCAAGGAAAACCATCCCGTACAATGAAATGCATTTCAGAGACGAAGAGCGATTCCGGTGCTGCTGGCAGTGTGACCAAAGAGACCAGCGAAGACGGAGTCCGAACATGTGTTTCCAATATGCACGAAGAGCTATTTGCCAAGCGCACAAAACTCATCAACTCTGCAATTGGTGGAGCCCCTGACAATGAAGAAAGTGCAAAGTCCATTGTTCATGCACAGGTACAAAACATTGAAGCTTCCCAAGATCCAGGGTACAACCTTGCTGGAGCAATTGGTCGCATCGAGAGCTTCCTTGTTGAGGCCAATCTTGTCTACCCTGAACTGGAGGCTAAGCGTGATCAGGCGGTACAGGCTTGCACTGACCTAGCCGAGTTCTTCTGTGAGAGTGGAGGTGAACGGATGGCCCCTTCCCTACTTGGAATCCTTTCTGAATTCTCGTCCAACTTGGATAGAGCCGTCAAAAAGTACGACCACCAGCAGAAACTAGAAGCCAAGAGGAAGGCCTCAGCCGACAAGAAATCACAAGATGCTGCTTCCAATGCCCCTAACGAATCGAAACCTAAAAAGAAGTCGCACGTAGAGAAGAAGTCGTTGGTGCTCATGGTGAACGAAATGCTCAAGGTAGCAGGAGACAAACAAAAGCAAGACTTTGTCAATGGAGTCACATACGATCGCCCTGACAGCAGGATGAAGGCTATCTACGAGGCTGAGCAAGAAAAAGAAGCATCACCTATGAAAGGATCCCCCCGCAAGAACATTCTGAGCGCGATTCAAGAAAGGCGGCAATTAAATGAGAGCCAGGACCCTCATGCCGCTTTGTCGGAGTTGGCGTTGGCAATGCAAAAGCGTTCTCTTTCACGAGACTCAATCTCACCGAAATCCGCAGGCCCTACTTTGTCCCCCACCTATTCGGCTCTTTCATCTACTTTGGAAGAGTCTGTATCAATGGACGAAGAGGTTGCTGAGCATCAACCCAGGAAGAGCAATCGAATGAGCATTGCTGAACGATGGACAAGAAAGTCTCAAGATGACGAGGACGAAGATATCGAAAACTTGGAAATCGAGAAGACAGATTCGCAAATCCTGGCATCCGACTCTCATGATTCTGAAGACAGGAAGTATAGGGACAAGAGGCGATTACAATATGTTTCCAGGTGGGCCAGCCAAGGCCCACTGTTGGGCAAAGAAGAATGCGATCTAGATGACGAATCAGATGCCAGTGCCTTCGTTGAGATCCAGAATAAGACCAGACAGCAATACATGAGCCGATGGGCCAGCAAACCATCAGAAAGCAGCGAGGACGAGAGTGAGGCTCTCCTTGAACCTTGAACATACAAACATGTAATATATATGTATAAGTGAATGTTGATTTGAAACTATAGATTGTGTGCGGGTCGTCCTTTCAGCTGCACATGGAACAACATGGATCACTCAAAATCCTGTGGCGAGTCCCAGCTACTACTAGCCTTGGTTGTCTTGCAGACATTGAGCCGATGGGCCAGCAATCCATCAGAAAGCAGCGAAGACGAGAGTGAGGCTCTCCTTGAACCTTGAACATACAAACACATGTAATATATATGTAGAAGTGAATGTTGATATGAAACTATAGGTTGTGTGCGGGTCGTCCTTTCAGCTGCACATGGAACAACATTGATAACTGGTTGTTTTGCAGACACCAAGAGCTATAGCACGGGACAATTTGAACACATGTATGGATAACATAATTGATCTATATTGTTGCAAACATTGTAATGTCAACAACAGCCTTTGTACATCTACAAGTATTCAGTCCCCTTCTAAAGCCCCCTCTTCCCTTCACAAATCACCCAATGGGCAGTTCATTCAACCATTTCTCTGTCCCTGTGGTGCTTTCAGCTGAAGATAGTGAACATATTTTTCCTTCAGACGATGTTTCCATCTGTATTGTCGAGTCGAACTCCGCTAGCATTTCTTCCCCTGTCCCTCCAGGATTCAAATACATGTCATCTCTAGACCTCCTTGGTGCGACAAGACGTAGGTCCGACTTTTGTCCATTGCCATGCGTCGATTTCCATCTTCCCGTCTCTTTGACAAATGCAGGAGGGAATGAAACAGAAGAGATGGCTGACATACTGCGAGAAAACGACGCCTCGGTGTTACATCGTGATGCCATTTCGTCGGACAAAGGAATTCGCGCATTGTCGACTACGAGAGTTAACCGATCACACGATGTAGATTCACCCTCCTCAGATAGTAAAGAGAAATATGAATGTAAAGCATCGGAGATGTTGCTGCTAGTGCTATCGTTGTAGTTGGCAAGCTCCATTTTCGCCATGGCGGCCAAGCAAAAAGGTATTCGTGTTGTTGTGTGGATGGTGCACGAAGATGTTGTGAGTGATACGTAAAGTGACCTCTTCTGATGAAAGAGTGCATGCAGGCAACGGATTATGTAGACGCCACGGAGGATTCTCTACATGTGCCCTACCGGCTCTTTGCGTGATTGTCGACGACGACGGTTGATTTCGCTGTATGAATATTCGTAATATATCCGCCACAAAGAACTATGCACAATGCGAGCCGGCCCATTTTTTCCGCGAGAACCCTCCTTTTGGCATTGCGGCTATTGGGACTGGGACTACTTCACAGGATTCCCTAATTAGAATAACGAACCTTCTTTCCAGAGAATCATCTGAACCTATTCTGAACCTATTATACATCCGTGCGCACGTCACTCCACAAAGTGGAAAGTAATGACAGGAGGGGGAGACAGCAAGCTGGCAATGGACCCCATCTCCCGCGTCTTGTTTTTCCGTTTCTTCTTATCTTTCTTTCCTCGCTTCGCCTTTGCGGTCCCACCGTCCGTGTTTGTTGCCCCCCTTTCAATAATGTCGTTGTTGGAGTGCATACCAGATGCCGGGGTGCCTGACTCAATCTTGTGTGATGAGTTCTCCCCTTGAACCCCCTCACGATCTTCACCTGCCAGTGGAACAGTAGCCTCCATCCTACAGGTAGTGTCATGATCATCTCCATTGAGAGCGACATCAACAGGCTCTGGTTCAACCGGTACACTGGGACCGTCAGCCTCTACCAGAATAGAAGCGTTGACGTTTCCATCTCTTGAATTTTGTACAACCGTGTTTTGTTGGTCAACATTAGATGCATTAGGGGTGCTGTCAGAGTCGTCGTTTGACAAGGCCTCCTTTCCAGTATGATGTAGTTCGGCATGATCCATTTCCTCTTCATCTTCCATCCCTGGCACCTGCACAATTGGAGGCGGCGGAAGCGGGAGAGTCGCCTTTTTCCGCCTGATCCTTTCCAAAGGTGACATAGTAGACGTAGTAGGTTGCCGTTCCTTTGCCATGGCAACAGCTTCGTCCAAGAGACTGATTTCCCCAATCAGCTTCTCAGGACAGCAATACTCAATGAAGCCTCCGACATCATATACTTTCTGAAGTTCCCAGCAATTTGTACATCTCTTCTTGTTGTTGTCATCGTCTGGAGTAGGATGGGAAAGGAAGTTGACAGTCTCCACCAAACTCTTGGCATCCACAACGACTTCGTTCTCCAAAGCATCCAGAGTTGCATCCTGCCACACTCGCTTGACTCGCCACTCCAGTTCATCTGATCCTTCGGAGGGCTCGTATAGTGCAATCCAAACGGCAGGAGGCTCCAAAGGGACGAAGGCTTGCGTCTCTTTGAATCCATCTTCCCCAATACTTCCAAGAGAAATCTCTTCGTCGGAGCTTGTGGACCCTCGTCTTGGACGCGGTGGCAACATGGGACATGAGTCCAAATCTCGCGTACCGAATCGATCCGGCAGGAGAGGATTCATACTCATATCTCTAGGAATACTCGAGCGGAATCGATCTTCTGAACCTTCATAGTCTACTTCATCATCCCAACTATCATTGTTGGAAGGAATGTAGAAAATCTCAGGTCCCTTCCATCGAACCTTCAAGCTAGCCTTTCGCTTCATGTGAGGTCTCGTCTCATTCGTTGTAGAATTGGGACTGTTGAGCAGAATTCCAGTCTCTTTGATAGGAAGAGATTCTTCCAAAAGCTTGGGAGAGCTAGAAGAGCGTTGGTAGGAAGGACGTGGAGCAATGGTCTCTCGGATATCAGCGGACGACTTTCGCAACTCAAAGGATGGAATCTTGGATCGCACACAGGACATGGATCGTATCGTACTAAGACTGGTAGAAAGAAGTTCAAAGGGAACTTCATGTGTCTTGCTGACCGGAGGCCAATGTCTCAGCAAAGGCGCTGGCTTGAATGGATGTGACTTTGCCTTCCAGGATCGACTCTGAGATTGTCGCCCAGCGCTCATGGAGGCTCGGAACGCAGGAGGCAACTCGGTTTGTTGCGTTTGTTGCTGAGGACTGTAAGAAATACGAGAACTTCGCTTACAGTCACTGGGAGATGTCATTGATTCTCTGGTTTTGGATACAGAAAGTGAACCCAAAGAAGAATCGAAGATCCAAGAAGTGTCTGACATGGAAGAGTATGAATCCGCCACAGTTGGACTAACTCCAGGAATGCTACGATCATTTTTGAGATCCAAGCAACTCAAACTATCATTGTCCCCCATGCGAAAGATTCGCTTGGTCCCGAATGGAGGAGTGGAAATCTCCGATCCAACATCCAACTTTTCCCCCAATTTGCTAATAATGGACCGAACCGAAACTCGACTACAAGATCCAGCGACTTCTTCCAACGCTCGAGGCGACGAGAACGAGGAATTCCTTCCTGGATCTTGTGACGAGAGAGGAACCCGAGGGGGTAACGTTGATGCTTCATCTATCCGATAATTCGTCATGTTGCTACGACGGTGGCGGTGGTTTCGGTTGTTTCGGTTGTTGTTGTTGCATTCAATGGGCGATGCTTGTTGCCACAGTCGAAAACTCTCCATGTTTCGCCAGATTATTTTACTTTTCACCATTCACGAACGTTGGACTAGGGAAACAGAACTATATGCCTTTCTTAAGTGGCTCATATGCCTAACAACTTCAACAGTGAACCACTCGTAATTCACCAGGTCTCCTCACTTTTACTACGGAAGATACGTGGTGGTGGAGACCACAGAGCTCCGTGACTTGCCTTCGGGGCTATTCAGCCGTGGTCCTGGTACGACCGGTGCACCTCAACATCGATCATGTGGAAGATAAGTCTCCGCGTCACAAAGACACGACATTCCTATGTCCACTCGTGTTCGCTCTCACCTATCACCTCTTCGCTGTGCAACAAGCTGTCTTGCCCAGTTTCATTGGTTCTTGGGAGGAGTGTGGTCATCCACCAACTGGGATGTGGTCAGGTACAAACATGAACCTCACTCACATCTTTCTGCAACCACATCTAGAACAGATACTATCGTACCAGGGAACTAGAAACATAGATGTTGAGCGTAGTGAACTGCTACGTCCCACTGGATAGTCACTGTTACCACCCCACTGAAAGCACGAAAGAAAAAGGAAAGACATGACTCAAGGTCAGAAATGAAGAGCGATACTAGACAAAGGGCTCATTGTGGTGCTGGTGGCCGAGGAGAGGAAGAACAACATATGTTAGAATAGAAAGAAGGAAATTGCTACCTTGAGAGTGTTGTCTGGGGTGGCGATGCAATGGTGGTATTGTCGTCCATTGCAGAGCTTGCCACTACTATATTGCAAAGAGCGGTACCAGCAGCATTGTAGTAAAGCAGACGCCTGTTTGTAGCACGATACTGGGAGTTCTCTTCCTTGGGATCGTTTGATTCGGCCGAGTCCACCATGGATTGGAATTTGGAATCGGCCTCACTGTCAGTCCCGTAGCAGCAGGTCGCGAGAGGCGGAAAGGCTGTATGGTTCCGTAGTAGGATTCCGCTGTACAAGGTTAATTCACTATGAGTTCTTGTCGTTTCACAAATATCAATAACTTAAATGAACGGGAGTTGTCAACCTGCGTCAATGAACCAGACTCCAATCCGAATCCAAATATGCAACGTTCTATATATGTATGGAGTATCATTCTGCGCGTCCCCAAAGTGTTTGTTACCTATGTATAGTTATAGATTTGAACCAAGGGAACTTTTCTCTGGACTGTAGTATGCCTTTTTTCGTGCACCAATGTCGTGGTCGGAACGGCACCACTCAAATCGCCACTGGATTGGTGGATTTCCAAAAACATAAGGAACTCTTCGCGTTTGGTCTCCGACTGTTCCCGAAAGTAATGTCTGCAATCCGAAGTGCCGACCATCCCGTCAGGGCCTTTCTGATCTTGGGATTTCTTTTCGTTTTATAATATCGGTACTCCTCTGTTTTACACATCCCGAATACCGTCAGCATGATGAACAAGCAACAATCGTTGGAATGGTTTTTGAGTGATTTGTTACATCAATCGTCGAGAGACTATGGGGAAACGCTTCCTACGATTGTAACAGACAATGCCAAGACTCGGTCAAATTGCGGAGTCGCAACCCCGTATTGTCCTCTTCTATCAAGTTGGGACCACCTGAAATCTCCAGCAGACAGTGATAGTTCTTTGCCTCGCCCCCCTGCTGGTGCTTCGACACCTACGCGGAGGTCACTGTCTCGATGGGATTCAGATTGTTCCACTGGCTCTTGTTGTCAAGGGGCTACGTCAAGCATGGGTCCTGCTCCACCAGTTCGCCGTCGTGGCTCCCTTGACGGCAAGCTATCCAGCACCAAGAAGGGAATAGAAATGCAGCAGTCGTCCTTTGCATCTCGAAAGAGGAGTGTTTCGTTTTCAAATTTTTCGGCAGTACTGTCTCCTCATTGCGAGTGTTCGCCGGGGCATTCAGGCGAAGGAAAGGGGTCTGGACGAAGGTCACTTGGGAACGAACTATCAGTACTATCTGCGATTCTAGCAACAGCAGAGTTGCTTGCAGATGGTCGGCCATTTTGCGAAGAAGATGAGCATCTACAGATTACAGTGTAGTGCCCACACGCACGAAGAGTTGTTCCAATATAAAGCTAAATACAACGTAGAGGGAAAATGTTTTGTTCACTATAAAGATATCTTTACAATCACTTTGTCTTCGTTCCATGTTCACAGAGATATTCTGAATTGACTTTTTACAAACTTGATGAGATGACTTCCTCGGTTCTAGCCGCTATCACTAGCAAACATTTCTGCTAAGTTGTCCGACGCTTCTTTGCCTGTACTTCCATTTCCCTCCTCGTAATTCGTGCAAGTAGTCCGTTGTATCGACGAAGACACTGCGTTTCGCCTTCACGTCGATTAGGACACGCGAATATGCACTAGGACAAGGAACGACGCATTTTTGCACTGAACTTTATGAGGAATTGTTCTTTCCATTTCGTTGTGTTAGCCGGGGCTTGACCAAATGCGATCTCCTGTCAATTGCTCCGCTCTCCTACCATTGGTCTCATGTTCCATGCCACAAGATGGAAAGCGAAAATGAAATGGTCAGCAATGAGAACTACCGTTGTCGAACAAGAAGAACCAAGATGGTGGGCGGTTCTGTGAAAAGGAACTATTCCCTTCTTGTTCCTCCTTTGGGCCCACTAGATCGAGGTTGTTCGCTGTGATTTGTAAGGAACACTGCAGGAGTACGAAGATGTCGACAATTTCATCGATCCCTCCACCAAAAAACTGATAGCCCTCGACTGGCCCAAGAGTTCAAGCTGCAAACCATCGTCATCGGGGAGTGCAATGGGTCTTCAAACTATCTGGGAATGGAGGTATTCATATCGATTGGCTCCAAGATAAAAATCCATCGACTACGGCTTGTTTGGCTGTAGTATTGTGCATAGTCCGACACTTTGACAGAGACTCTTTGGCCTGCCATGAACGAAGGAGGCACTGACTTGTCGGCATCGTCGGGGTAGCTTCCTTGTTTGGGCTCGATAGCAACTGACGTACCTTCCAAACCTGCGGTCCTGCCAACCACATCGTACCGACACCCATAGTAAAAATCTAAATCTTCACCGAACACCTTTATCTCAATGACAGGGTCGTCCAATTGAACGTAACACCGGCGGCTCTTATTTCGTCTATCAGAGAAGTTCATCCCCATGATAATCCCTTGGTACGCAGTTCTCTTTGGAAACCGGTGATGGAGTTGCGAATAGAACGTAACATTGAGCATGTGCAAAAAGAGAGCGCTGCTCAGCGATTTTTGTAGTTCCTTTGCTCTCCTGGCCACTCGAATCACTCTGTTACGTAAGGCAATATCGGAGTCAGAGTCCAGGTTGCTGGTGATAAACGAGCCAACATGTCCTTCCAAGAGTTCCTTATGGGTGAAACACCCCACTGCTTCTCTCATTGGACTCGAGAAGCGTGCATAGTGAGTCATTTTCAGGCTATGATGTCCCTCTCCCGGTGTCGTTGCAAATGATGCAGCAACATTGGTTATCATTGCCTGTCGTTCGATAACTCTGAGAACAGCGGACCATTGACGATGCATGGATGACCCTCCTTCTTGGTTTTTTAATTCAACCTTGAGTCTGGTCAGATATGCTGCGATAGGCTCATTGCTTCTATCCCATCGCCATTGATTCACATCAAGACCGTTTGCCCCGAGTGTATTCTGAATGACAAGCTCGAGAACGTCAACCTGTTCATCTCGGGGACTGCTCTGAGTTCGATAGATCGGATGAACAATATCCTTGCCAGAATGCGCTTCCATAGTATCCATTTGATCCAGGATCTTTGCACCCTCTGAGTTACAAAGCAAACTGATCTGCTCGTTGTAGAGTTCGCTGTCATAGCGAGGAACACTTTTTGAGAAAATCAACTTGCTACCGTCCTTCGTCAATCGAATCCTGGATTCGTCATCTCGGTGCAAGTAATCTACAACATTACGTTCGGATGCCTGCTTTCTTCTCAAGATTCCTACCTCCCGGAGCAAGTCCAATGTAACTCTGAATTCTGACGATTCCAAGGGATGGTGATCACCACTGTCAATCGCCTTGTAGTACTCTGATACTTTTCGGTAGCTTCCCTTCCATCGAGAGCGGATAATTCCCCAACAGTAGTCAGACTTGTGGACAGTTCCATCCTTGTTGAGGTATATATCAAAAATCAAGGCGCGACGGGGAACATTCTCGTTCAAACTCATCAAATCCTCTGAAAGCACCCGAGGCAACATGGGTATACATTTTCCGGGCAGATAGAAAGATGAGCCGCCCCTGGATAAAGCAATCTCGAATAGGGGTGACATAGCCGGTACAAAGTAAGCACCATCGGCTAGAGCGTAGGACACCAAGATTCTTTCGTCCGAAGAACGCGTGATCCACATGGCCTGATCCAAATCCATGGAATCGTCATTATCGATTGTGATGAAGGGCTTGTCTGTGTAATCTTCAAGAGGCTGACCACCAACTAATTCTTTCGTGGGATCTTTCTGCACAATTTCATCTACATGCTTCTGACAACTGTCAGGAAATGCTTCGTCCAGACCAAAACTACGAAAGATTCGATCGACGACTTGTGCCCCCGTTTCGTTTGGATCTGGTGGAAAGACTACGGCGCTGGGTGGCTTTCTATCATTGGAAGCACCGTTGAGAGGCATGGCTACGAGGTGTCTTGAATAGCCGACAACTGTCTTTCTGAGCTGTTGCTTCCCAAGCTGACGAAACCTATCCAGACCTTGCCTCATGGTGTGAGAAAAAGTCCTGGTACGAGTATCAAGAGGAGCTAGAACAGTTCCAACACGGAGCACGGGACAGACCTCGCGAAGTTTCACTTCATGCATGCAACGCACTGTGAAAACTAATGCTAACGTACAAGTCTCATAAGATATCGAATGCAATCTACAAATTACGTCCCTGTGGTTGGCACCCCATTGTTAACAGCCACCCAAAACGTACATTCTTGTGTATCGGCGAGTAAAGCTAATCTCCAAAAAATGCTTACTTCTCTGAGTTGTCGCCTTTTGTCTTTCTACCAAACGGCATCTTTTTCATCCATTTGGTTAGTCGTCCTCCACCCGAAGACAATGATTTTGGCGTTGCCTGTGGGGAATCCCCAGGAGCGACACGAGCTGGTGGAGTCTGGAGTGAGTCTTGGTTCGAGATGAGGTTGGGAGAACTTTCCCATCGACGAGATAGATGCAATTGTCGGTTTCGGGCTGCGCTCGAATCCGTAGTCCCTCCAGTTGTACTAAGGACAGCCCATGAGTTCTCTGTATGTTGCGTCGTGGAAATTTCCTTGCTTTCATCAATGACCCCGAGCTCGTGGCGACGATTCTTCTTGCTGGGAACTTCAGGCTCGCTAGGTTCCAAGGAAAACCCATCTGTGATGTCCGAGCATACACTAATGTCATCCGAAACCTCCAAAACACTGCCTTCAGCAACCGCCACGGCTGGCAAACGTGTAGGACGCGCTTTCGAGCGGGTTTCGGGGGTTGGTGGTCGACTCAATTTTCGCACTGGAGCCAAAGGCGGGTTCAAACTGGTGACTTTATCTGCAACCTCCTCAGGGTTGATGGGAGACCGCCTTGGGGGTACGTCGGTCGGTGTGCTCCTATCTGTAATTTCTTCAGTCTCTGAGCTCTTGCTGGTCTTTCCAGATTTTTGATCCTTTGGTGAATCAACACTTGGTTCAGGCATTTCCAGCCCGCTTGTCGAAACTTCCTTGGTTGCTGACTTCTTCTTTTTGGGAGTCGTGGTGCTTTTCTTTTTCGTCTTTTTCTCAGTTTTCGAACCTGACTTTTTCGGTTTCAGAGACTTTGGTTTGGCTACTGCAATCGTTTCAGTGGCGGGGCTGCTCAAGTTCAGTTGGCGAGTAGCATCATTGATGTTCGTAGTAGAAAGAGCCTTGCTAAAGACTGGACGACTTGAACTGGGTGTTTTTGAGACAGACCCAGGGAGGCTCTTCTTCTTCGTTTTTTTGCCTTCTGAGCGTTCCGAAAGTCCGGCGTCAAAACCCTCAACTCCTACTTCGAGGACTGGAGGGCGTTTGTTGGATGATTCCGGTGAGCCACCGGATTTCATTGTCAATTGGGCCTCCTTTTTGCTCACGGACTTGTCAGATGACAATGCCGCGCCATTGGAACCACGTCGCCCCCGTCGAAGACTTCCAGATCTGACCAACTTATTTTTTGCATCGGCACTATTCGAACGCTCCCGTGATGCCGTGATGGATTTTGATCGGCTACCTGAAACAGCAAGCGATCTTTGACTGGCTGATTCTCGCAGGGACCGCTGACTGGATCCCTTGGCTGAAGAGAGCGAGGGTTTACGTTCCTTTGACTTTCGGTCGCTCATTCCTGGACCCCTGGACGAACTACGAGCGCGTCCACGAGGAGACGAAGAAGCACGCCTCTCCCTTTTCACAACCTCCACAGGGGGAGCCTCCACGACAAGTGGCGTATACAAATCCTCCGACGGTAACACCGGCACAGATTGCATCTTTCGCATCATTGTTCGGCGATTTGTTGGTCGGCCATTGCTGAGTGGCTGTACCTCTCTCACCCTGCCTTCAAGCATTCGAAGGGACTGCAAACGTGTGCCTTGTGGCGACACGCTTTGTCGAGCAGGAGACGAATTGGGAGGTTTCTTTGGAGAACTTGAGGGATCCGGTGTATAGATGGATAATTGGTTCACAGAGAAAGGCCCTTTGGCACTTTCTGTTAGATCATGACTTTCCCGAGAACTGAAGGAACGAGGTTTAACTTCTGCCACTGCATAATTTGAATTCAAATCCGTACGGGGATGGCATGCAGACGACCGAGATTGGCTCGGATGTCGATATCTGTCTCCGTCCGTAGGCGTTCCCTGGGTCTCCGCTTGAATTTTCGAAAACACTTGGGGGTCGGAGAGATTTCGAATCCGGCCGGGGACGGATCTTGATGAAACTTTTCCTGGTTGTTCACGGCGCCGGCGCAAATATGTACTCAGGTCTTCTTTGCCAGCGCCACTACCAGGAGATGACCCTGGTCGCATGGAACTTCGGGAAGACATGTGTTCACTATCAGCAATGGTCGATTCCATTGTGTGTACGGTGTCATGGCGGGAGGTTGGGCTTGGAAGCGAGAGTTTCGACGATGAACCATCTTTCAAAGGACTGGTATCAAAGCGTTGGCTGGCTTCCAAAATTTCTTGAATCATGCGAGCCTCCTGCGGGCCTACCTTGAAGGTCTTGGCACCACGCCCAGCCGAAATGGCGATGGAAACAGCGTCGTTCTCTGGGTTGACACGAGGATCTCCACTGACAGTGTGAGCCGAGGTCGGCCGAGTCCGTGCTGACTCCCTGTCCAGAAACCTGCTCAACACATCATTGGCAGGAGACATTGTGGGGTCGCTGGATAAACTTGTAGAACTCCTTGAAGAATTCGCCCGCGTGAGGGGGCGACGACCTCGCAAGGTTTCCTTGCGAGACCATGCGATGGGAGTTGAGTTGCTTCGTGGTGGTTGTTGTGAAGAAACAGTAGCAAGGAAAGGACTTTGAGCACCCACACCATTGACGCCACCAGGAATTTGAGCAAGCATATTCAAAGCCGCCCTACTATACTCCGGTGCGCTTGCAACCGATTGGGCAGAACCCTTTTGGCGGTGTTGAACTCGCTTGCGGTAGTTCACTCCTGGACTGCTGGATCGCAGGTATGGTTTTTCCTTGCCGTCTTGGATGATCTTATCCAACAAGAAGTCCAGATTATCCTTGCTGGAGAGTGGCAAATCTCCTTCTCTGGACGTCGCGAGAGGTGCAATCATCCCATTGTCTACCGCTTCCATGGTCTCGGCCAAGATTCGTCGTTTATCTGGGGCCGCACGCCAACTTCCTTCAATCGTAGAGTCTCCATCAGAATCGTTTTCTGAATCGGACATTTGAAGAACATCATCGAAATCAGCTGCTGGCGGTGGTGGCGGAGCTTCCGGAACATCCGTCAGTTCACCTCCATGGACGTCCATTGTCAAGTTTTGTGCGGAAGCCGAAAAGATAGCAATGGCAGTATTGCTGTGAAGGTCAGTGACAGACTCATTGAAATTGTGCTCTTCTCGCCCAGGTGGTCGTCGTCGACCCCCTACTGGACCTTCCAATGGTGGGCGAGAAACAGGAGTGGTCGGTCGACGGGGACCGGGATTGGGGCTTTCGGACTCTCCATCTTGTAGACTGCTGTCGGACTCTGGCTTTGCTTGCTGGAGTGATAGGCTCGTAGAGACATTTCCAGACTTTGTCAAGTCACTACCGTTTGTCGACGAGTCACTGCACAATAGGTCGGGCATGGAACTCTCTTTGGAAAGACTGCCCAACGTTGCCGGCGTCGTCGTCGTCGAGCTTGCAAGGGACTTGGTAACGATGCTTGTTCGTTCCACACCCAACTCCAGGGTCATCTCTCGCAACAATAGTTACCAGCGTCAATATGGAATACCACTAGTCGGGGTATCGTACTCGTAGTCTGCGCTTGTGTAATGGATGTTGGTGGTGGTGGTGATGATAGGGCCGCTGTATCTGTCCGGCGAAAAAGGGCTGCAATAACTTTGTCTCTAGCTTTTTGTGCGGCATGGCCGCTGAGGAGTAGAGAAAGGCGTAATTTGCTCACCGTGCGATACACAATATTGCACGCATATTCCTCCTAAACAGGGTCACGATTAAGCAACTCCGGCATCAAAGGGCACTCCTTAAGTCCACCTTACTATGGCCAAGCCGGATCCAAGATGGGAAATTCCCTATTTGTACGTGTGGAGGAGCAGTATTGATGGTAGCGGAAAGTCACTACCGGTACCTATCCAGCAGAAATAGTAGGGAGATACTTGAGGCATCCAGGAACCTAACCTATCCGATCAATAAGAGAATCGTGTCACTCGAGACTCACATAGGCTAAATCGGGTTTCCAAGTTCAAGGGTGACCGCACTCTCTTCTTTTCCACCCTCCTCTCTTGTAGTAGTACCGCCGGTAGTCGTCTGCTGCCGTAGTAGTACAAAATTAGGTGACCGCCGAAAAGGATGCTCGCGATCCCATGGATGAAGAAACTTCCTTCTACTATGCGATTCAGCTTGAGGAAAAAGCGACGGTTCAAGCCTTCTGTTGTTCGCGTAAAAAGGTCTCTTCAGTGTCTGGAAGGCTTGCTTTCTCATTAAATAACAGCCTTTAGTTAGTGACAATTTGGTAATGCGACACTTCTCCAGTGACAGATGTGGGACAGATATGCCTTCATGCATACAAACCAAATAAATGAAAACGAAGGTCACTCACTTACTGCTTCATAGCTCGCCCTTCTTCCCACTCCTCTTCAAGACCCAATCATCATAGGACTGATGTGGCACTACGGCATACAAGTGGAGCACCACGTCCCAAATCGAACACGGGGCAATAAGAATGGAAGTACCACCATTATCAACATTCATTCTTCCCTGGAGGCAGTCATTTCGACGTGACTGCAATCCAAACATACGCCGGATAAATGCCAGGCAGTGGACTCGGCTGACTCCACTCAACCCTATTATGACAGGTACCGGATGGACCAAACACAGGTCTCAAAAGGTAGTCACTTCGATGCGAGGCGGGAGGCGAACTAATTCACTCAAGACCACCTTCCACACTGTCGTCATGCCCAACAACATTGCAAACGTGTTCTTCGTTGTCGCCTTATCTCTATCATCAAATGTGGGATTGACAAGGGCTGAAGACTTGATTTGTTCAGTGTGCCATGATGGATCGTCTCCTGTTGACAACACCTCGGGTCTTCCGGAAGACGATGTGACTAGCTTTCTTCCTTCGGGGGTTTCCTGTAGTTCCTTGATGACTGCCGCTGCAAGTATCACGGGGAATACAGAAGCCTGTGATGTGATTCAATTGACGGCCTTTCAAGCAGGTTGTTGTTCTAGCTTTGATTCTGCCGAGTGCACTCTGTGTCCGGATGGATCCGACCCTGTCAACGCCGACACTGCCGTTTTGGGATATTTTACAGAAACGTCAGGAGATCAAGTATTTTGCAGAGACTTGACAAGCAATGAAACAATACAGCTGGAGTATTTGAAGCAATTTGTTGCCACTCCAGGATTGTGTGAAAGTACGGTTTTGCGGCGTTCAGCAGCCTATTGTGGCTGTCCCAATACGAACACAACTTGTACCGTCTGCGAGGGCGAAAGTGTGGTGGAGGACCAACAACATGTCCTGACGGGAATATCTTGTAGTGAACTTGTCTACCAGCTTTCTCTTTTTGTGGGTGATCAGTGCCTCGATGATACCGTCGAAGAGCTGATTGGTTTTGCTCCTGATGCCTTGTGCTGTACTGCTGCGGAAGTTCGAGATACCTGCAGTATTTGTTCGGAACAACAAGAGATTGTTTCATCGAATACCGTTTCCACAGTTACCGCCGGCACGGTATCTTGTTCCGATTTTGAGACCGCCGCCGGTCTGGTCTCCCTGGATGCAAACTGCCAGGCTTTGCGTACAGCTGCCTCTACCGCCTGTTGTGTGGATGTGGTGGATGCAGGTCCGTGTGAACTCACTTGTCCCAATGGCTCTGCTCCATCGAATCCTTTCAAGACAGACCCTGTCTCTGGACATTCCTGTGAAAGTTTGGCCTACAATTATTCGCTACTATCAGATGATCAATGTGAGAATGCCACCACTCTGCTTGGATTCGACGCGGTTGCCTTTTGCTGTGACGACGTGGCTCCGCCCAAGGAATGTATTGTGTGTCAAAATGGTTACGAACTCATTTACCCAGAGCGAGTATTGTTTGCATACAATGAACATTCCTGCCAAGACATTGAGACGTCTCTCAGCTATCGGGTAGGGGATTCTCGAAATTGCCAAGGGACATTGGATGAGTCGAGGGCACTTCACTACTGTGATTGCCGAAAGGAACCCGATCCAACACCAGCGCCAACCATGTTCCCGACCCGTAGTCCTGATGATGACACTGTGAGTTCTACGATACGACAGAACCTGTGGCTACCAGGTTTTGTCTTGATGGGTTGGTTGCTACAACAGATCCTATGTTAGAGTCCAACCAGCGGGAGTTCAATGGTATTGTACTGTAAATAGCAGGCTTAATCCGTAATAGTATATTATGTTCAAAGGGAGTCAAAATGTCTGCCTCTCTAGTTCGTCGCGCTCCAGTACGTACTCACAGCCCTTCCTAGCCTACGAGGACGCTTGCAAGGGAGTTTCGGAAAGGATTTCATTGGTGAAACGTTTGACAACTTGGCAGCGTCCTCCGGCTGCTTCAATGGCTTCTCGGGCTGATTTGGTAAACGCATTCGCTTGAACAATAATATCTTTGGCCGTGAACTCATGGGGTCCAACCACAACCTTGTGAATGTCATACTTCGTCTTGGTAACCTTGTTGGCTTCAAACAAGCTATAATCTGCAATGTGGCAGGGCAGCATCAGCGGATGAGAGATTACTTGTTCGCAATACTCGCAGTCTTACCCAACACAATACAAGTACTTACAATTGCAAGTCTCTCCAGGAGCAACATCATTCAATTGGTCCAACTTGATCAAATTGTAGATTTTTCTCTTGTGACCTGGTCCGAGTGGCCGCCCTGGCCATTTGGGAATACGCCGGTAAAAGGGTGTTTGACCTCCTTCAAAACCAACCCGTACGGATCTTCCACTCCTAGATTTTTGTCCACCATGTCCAAATCCACAGCTTCCTCCCTGTCCAGCTGCTATTCCGCGGCCCTTTCGCTTTTTCCGATGTCTAGAACCTGGGGCTGGTCTTAATGTGGTTTCGTCGAGCACGTAGTTGTCCAAGTCATTAATATCGAGTTCGTTGGCCTGACGCCGTTTCCAGTCAAAAACCTTCATCGTTGGAGCAGTTCTACAAGCAGGCGCAGATTGAAGGGTGTGAATTTTGGACAAGGAAACGAGTTTGGGAACAAACGAGTAGGCATCTGACGAATGGGTGAAGCGAAGGATGTGAGGACTCTGGTCAATAGGAACTACCCATCATTTCACGAGTGAGCAAAATGCTACACACCTGTCGTCGAAACAAGTCCAGACACAACGAGCAAAATAAAAAGGAAGGAGTGTTTCATCTGGGTACTCATGTCAACCCTGAAACACAGAGATGTTACGGATCACAGTGCGGAACTACCGGTACGGTGTCGTTGTACTTTTTTTTTAGGTTGTACGCTCGCCGAGGCGATACAACACTCTGACACAGTACAGACTCTATCGTGATCATGTCGCAAGCGACTGACTACATGAAACGTCAACCTGTGACAGGAGGAGGAGGATGACCGTGTATCCTTCCCACCTTCTTCAACCACCACCACTACATCCCTCCTCCTTTTGAAGTCACCAACTTCGAATACCATGAAGAAAGTTGCATTGCTTGTTTGGATTGGTCTTACCTGCGTTGTCGGGGATGAGACAACTGCCTGCGATCCCTGCGCTGATGGGTTAGATGCTTTCGAAATTGATGATTTTTGCGAGAGTGCCGTCGAACTTGCACCTTCCGTAGAAGATGGTGAGATTTTCAATGTGTTGGATAGAACTAGTGCTACTACATGCGACGGTTGGTATGCAGGGATATTGTCTCACTTTTTGGCACACTGCTTTCTTAACATAAGGTAGTGTGCAATGTCTTACTCTCCAGCTCTTGACCTACCAAGCAGATTGTTGTGATACTCCTCCTGAGGATTTCTGCACTCTTTGCCCGGATGGAAGTGACGACTACAATCACTCCAAAGTCATTCCATTTGATGCTGGTGACACACAATCTAGAGAAATTACTTGCGAAAGAGTGGCCACAAACATCCGATATTTGAAGGATGATGTGGAAACCTATGGTCTATGCAATCTCACAGAACGTGTCGAAGCCCAAGTGTGGTGCGAGTGCCCAGGTACGGAATCATCCTGTTCCTTGACCTGTAGTGATGGAAATGCACCACCTGATCTGTCCAAGGCAGATCCAGTCTACGAGCAGACTTGTGAGCGACTCATGTACGAGTACACGACGTTGACCGAGACGGAATGTCTTGACCCAATCGCGGCACTCAATTTCGATGCCAAGGCATTCTGCTGCAATGAGGCAGCTCCCGAGAACTGTTCCATTTGCCCCGAAGGAAGTACTCTCCTCGCGTTGGATACCGAGGTTGTCACTGAGTTTTACGGAACGGTAACCTGTGGTGACATTCACACCTACGCATCTTTTCTCCCCAACAGCTCGTGTCCCGCATTCATTGCGTTCTTGGTGGACGACCCGATCAATGCTGCCAGTGTGTGTTGCGATATTCCCGAAGATACTACCGAAGATACTACCGATGATAGCACCAGCGGTGGGCATAGTGTTGCGAAGATGTACACGTTGTTTGGGGCTGTCTTGGCACTTGTGTCAGTTCTATCCATGTAGGTGGAACTAGCTAGGACAAGTACCGGTAGTAGTGTTCAACTGTTAATGTAGCAAGCTTATTCTCATAGTCAGTGTGTTAGCACACTACTCCGTTTTAAACACAATAGATAAAGAGATAATATAGCCTATCCAAGTGTATGTACTTTGGGTGTTTTTCCTAAACCACCAAGCGAGCTTCGTTGTTCACCATGACCCCCTGGCCAGATGTACCAACAAACTCTTGGGCCCATGGGAGCTTCAATCGAGCAATCTCTTCCAGGGCTGCCACATAAGACCGTAGGTCAGGGTAAGTTGTCTTGAACTTCTTTTGCTTGGGAGCATCAAAGCGATACGCCACGACAGCTTGGCTCTTGGTCTTGGAAAAGTTGTGGCACAAGGATCCATGCAGCACGAGGGTGTGTCCCGCATGCGCACCTCCATTGGCAGGAAGTTGACATTTTCCATCTTGACCGTACTCCAAGCGTACAAGACGTAGATTGGGACTTGAGTTTCCCTTCTGTCGGAATTCAGGGGTTCCAACCTTGGGCGATGCCATGGGATAGCAATGGACACGGACCATCGGACGGGCATTGGCATACCTCATGGCACCAATTGTGGCCAAGGCAGCTCCACAACTGTAACCTGTAAAGACAACATCACAGAATGGTTGCTCCTCAACCAACTTGTCCAACAAGGCAAAACTCTTTTGCTCCAACTGTTGGTATTCTTCCAAGAATCCTTGGTAGACCTGAATGTTTGGATTGTCAGCAGACAATGGTGCGGATTTCTTGTGGAATTTTCCGCTGGTTGGTTTCTGTTGCTGCTCAGTGGTGCCTCGGAATACTGCAATGATATGACGTTGACCTTCAAAAATCACAACGTCCAGGCGATCGTCGGCGCTTGGACCAACTTCAACAACCCCCTTTACACTCACATCGTCACCGCAATCAAGAAGCAATTGGGCAATGGGAACGTGTTCGGGACGGTTTACTTGACGAAGCTGCATTCTGGTGAGGTTTTTCCACTGCTGCAGTTCGAAATTTTGATCAATATTACGGTAATTCTCGACGAACTCATTGAGCCTAGCAAAAACCAAGACCTCGGAAAGACTTGGGAGCTCAAGCTGGAAGGGAGCTGCTTCATATTCACAAGTTCTTACGACTTCATCCTCACGTCCAATGAGAAACGAGGTTGGGGAAGGCTTTGCCAAAGATGGCATTTGGAGAGTGTCTAAGCTGAGAGCCATCATGTCGTTGACAAAACTATCGGAAGAATCAGATCTCCCTCCAATAGTTTGCCGCTTGGTATAAGTTGTAGCAGGGCATGCCGACACGTCGGTACCGAGACTTGGAACTTCCTTCACTTCAAGAGACTTGGTCCGGCGGTGCCCTTTCTTGTTCCATGGCATCATCCTCATGCGGGGGGGAGTTACACTTCCCGATGTCTCGGTCTTCTTGTCCTTGACAGTGTCATGGTGGCTTGACTTCGACAACACCTTGGGAGAGCGCAGAATCGAAGCCATGGTACTCTTCGAAAATGCTCCCGCCAATGGCGACGACGGGCTGCGTCGTTCCTGTTCTTGGGGCTTGGGAGACACGTCACGACTTTGTACACGTTGTTCCTGGACAGTGCCATTGTTATGAGAAGAGAGCTGTTCTAGGGTCAATCCTTGCACGTTGGAACCCGCGAAGTTTCGGGGGGATAGCCCCTGAGCTGCCACAAAAGATGAGGGCGCTTTGGGGTGGTCTCCTTTGGGTGAAATGGAAGGAGAGACTGCACGTTCACTATCTAACAATGGATCAAATCCCACCAAAGAGTTTCTCTTCTTGTGGGTCATGGAGTGGTTGCTTGGTTTTAGGGCGTCAACGCTTGTTGGACTTTCAGCCTCGTTATTTGCAATAATAGCACCTTGGATGGGGGCTTTGTAGACAGGGGCAGTTGGAGGCAACATACCATTGGGAGCTTCTTGAACTGCGGGAGGATTGCCATGAGAGGACCTGTGAGCCGAAAGAGGGGACAGCATATTGCTTTGCATCATGGTCAGATTTCAATCGCTGTGGCTGATTGGATTATCGGTAACAAGGAGATTGAAAACTTTTCGCGATTTGAACAGAAAATGAGTACTCCAAAAGCTGAATGGAGGTTATTGCCGACGTTGTCTTGAATGAGATTTTGTTGATTTGAATCAATCAAACGAAGATCATAGAATTTCGAGTGATCTTGCCCAGTGCTGTTTTGTGTCGTGTACCATGTGATGGGCTTGTCAGAAGTCGTACTAGGTAACGTACCTGTGCTGGTTCGGAAGCAGAGTAAGTGGTGGATTTTTCTTCGGCTCGGTACGCTCGTACGGATGACAGGCTCTTGAGTACATAGAAGCCAGTCCTGCGATGTCACCCTTGTATCGTTCAATGAGCGAGGGCGCTGTCGTACACCGCTTATTTATTAATATCGAGGCAACGTACCACACATGAATGCAGTAGTAATCGGGGCACGAAGACATGCACGTGTGTCTTCATGTGTTTCTGCCATAGGCCCCCTCCGATCGCCTAAAATTCTCACTGGCAATTTGTGTCAGTTGAGTTCTCGATACTACTGTACAAAGTTCCGGTGTTGGAACTCGTACGACTACGACGACGTCTTCGGATCTATTCGGAACTCCAATTGATGATTCGTGGACGGACAGAAGATTATTGTGCTCTTGTGCCAATCGTACATCGAACAAACGCTCACGGCTTTCTTTGTCCAAGCGGGTGGACAAACTGTTTTCAGATTCAGCAGCGATTGAACAAAAGCGCCAAACTCGCCAATTCTACTTGGTCGTGCAAATCTCAATGTTCCTCCCAAAAAATTTTGCATGCTGCCCAGCATTAAAGTTACATCTACCTACCGTCCAAATACATTCGTTCATGTGTTGCTGAATTTTAGGATTCCTGCTGTTCTTGTGTCGGTTTTGGAACTGGTTGAAAAACGGCAAACTTCGGTGGGGCACCGCCAGGCATAGGTGAGGCTGCTCCCGCCTTGTTTGGCATAGGCATGCCGGCTGGTGTTCCAGGCGTTCTAGGGGTTGCTGAAGCTCGGCCCGGCCTTTGCAATGTCGAGGGCCCTCGACGGGGTGGGGCCATCATTGCAGCCAGAGGGTCGTTGGATGTTTCAGGTTCTGGGGCGGCAGGTTCAGTGGATTTTTGCATGGCTGTTGGAGGAGGAGCTACTGGTTTCACCAATTCGTCGGGGTTGTCTCCTGGGAACACCCACACTTTCCTCTTTTCGTCATAGTAGGGCTTTTCCTCATTGTCTGGCAATACTACTTCGGTTGCATCAGGATTTATCCATTTCACAAGTCGCTGTCGAAGTGACCATCCCCCCTCTGAACACGTTGCGGTGAGACACAATTGGAAACAATGGTCAATATAATCATTTTGGTCCAAATAACTTACTTTTGCCTGCTGACGACGGAGCTGACTGGGAGCCTGACTTTTCAGAGGATTTCTTTCCCATCAGCACGGAGGGCGCTGTGCTTGGCGCTGCCCGTGGCTTTTGCTTGCCAGATGCCTGAGGTGTCATCATGGCAACCGGTGGCATTTTCTCCTCCTGTTTTTGAGGTTCTTTTGTAACTGGAGGTACAGGTGAAGGAGGAACGACCTGTTTCGGGGGTTGCGTTAATGCTTGCTTGTCCGAGTTTGATTCATTAATTACTTTCAAAGAGGAAGGTGGGGCAATCATGGGTGGGTCGCTGATCTTCTGATTGATGTTGTCAGGTTTCAACGGGGAATCAAGGGTATATCCAGTGACATCCAATAAATTTGACTTCGCAGAGACAAATGTAGAATCCAAGGGGTTTGGTTGGTCAAATCTGAAACTGGGCTCCGAAGGTTCGTCATTGTTTGCAATTGGATTTTGTACATCTGGCTTGTTTATTGGGTTTGGCTCACCGGAGGTAGTCGTCCCTTTCAAGACAGAAACGCCTTCCGAATGACCAATGGGTTCCTCATAACAGCCCAATCTCTTTTCCAACTCTTCCAGTAGAAAAGACCAAGTATTTTCATCGTCGAAGAGGCTTGCCAGCGTGACCTCTTCTCCAACACTCTGACTGACATGCTGTCTCATGAAATCACGTACACATTTCACATGCGATGTGGCGACGTTTTCCAGTCCACAATCAATCAAATGAGCTGCAAATATTAATTTCAAAGGGAAGAAACTTCTTAGAACAGCATTCTTGTTTCCTTGGCGTTTTGCCCATTCGTACGCTTCCGTCCTTTCAAAGGCTTCTAGTGACTCCTTCGTGGCCAGAAGCTGATCCTCGCAAGATTTGTGTTCGCACCCCAACAAAGCAATTCGTGTTCCTTCCATACAAGGTGAAGAGACAGGACAGCCACACACCATGTAGCAGAAATGGGCGCCTTCCACTTCGCCAATATCTCGAAGCCTGTCACCCAATGAAAGTACAATCCCGTCCCATCCGGCGACTCGGTTGCTAATAACGCCGGCCAAATGCTTTTTCCAGTTTTGCTTCAACTCGGCCCCATCGGTACCCCAGTGGGCAGACTCAGCCCCTACAAACCCTGGATCTTGCAAACTGCCAGCGAAAAGCATGGCGACGGTTTGCATAGGTGAGCCCGAAGCAAAAGCATTCGCCGCAAACGCTGTTGTGGCCATTTTATATGTTTCACTGTCGCACATTGTCCCGACCAAGAGCGCAGTGGCAAAATCTTGGCATTTGATTGCTGCTTCTACTGCTTCTTTCCGCTTTCCTGCCAACAAGAGTTGCTGAAGCTCGGTAGTTGCCTTTTCTTTTTCGACTACACCTGTACAAAATGTGAGATAGTCTCAACAAGAAAGCATGCTGCGTTCCAAAGACCAACTTACCTATATTTGCACGGTGAACCTCATCGTCAATTTGCGCAGAATCTTTGCCGTTTGAGTCATCCAGTAGCAACTTCACAATGGCTGACTCCGGACTGTTTGGGCTGAAGACACCCTCGTCACTCCTTAGGCGCCCCCTAGATTCCGCAGCAATAGCGATGAGCTTCCAGAGAATGCCTTCATTGGGCGAAGATGCCTTGTTTGTTATGTACGCAAGGACCTGGGCATCTGTTGCAGAGGCAAGTGGTCCCACAATGGACTTTGCTGTCCTTGCTTCGTTCATACGTTGGATGACATCCCGCACCAGTTCCGAATTTGCCCTCATGACACCCTGACTCTCGGTATCTGAGAGTATTCCAGCCAAGAAAGCACCATTTCCTTTTGGTTGGTCGTTTGCTCCTTGATTCCTTGCTACATCCACCCAATCATCCAAAGTACCCCCCATATCTCTGTTTTCAATAGAAACTGCCATGCTGGCATTTGATTTGCCGCCTGAAGGTCGAACCCAACTGGTTTCGTTGGTCTCTGTGTTCAGATAATATGTGTCTCCGGACTGCGGGTCAACAATTTCGACCCATTCATCGGACAATTTAATTTCGTTGCTGGCTCCCTTATCGTAGCTCGAACTAAACTCAGTAGGTACCTCTGGTGCAGTTTCTGTAGTTGTCGGTTTCTCCCAAGTTGTGGTGTTTTCCAGTTCATTTAGGTAGTAGACCTTGCCAGAATCTTCGTCAATGATCTCAGTCCATCCATCGGGCAAATCTGAAGAGCCTCCATCCTCTCCATATGCATTGGAGTCGTCGATATTGTTGACTCCTTCAGTAGGACGATCCCAGGTAGTCTCATTGCTCACTTCATTGAAGAAATATGTGGTACCAGAGTCGGGATCAATAGCTTCCACCCAACCTACTGGCAATGGGGCCTGTGTCATGGCATCCTCATCCTCTTCCATGGGTGCTCGGATGCCTGAAACTTTCTCACCAAGTTTGGTAGTGGCATCTACATCCAAGGCCTCTTCCTCACTTCTGGGAGGATTCTGCTCCTCGGTTGACGGTAGGTGATCTACATCGGCTCGTACATCAGAGGAAGGATCTTTGAGATCCTGGCTTTCCATTGGGAGCTCCCAAGAAGTCTCTTGTGTGATTTCGTTGTAATAATAAGCTTCACCCGTTTGGTCATCAACCATAATGACCCACCCCGACGGCAACTCATCCGGTCCGTCGATTTCATTGGACTCTGTTTGGTCAACCGCGTCCAGATTTGTCTGGGCCGCAACTGGCGACTCCCAACTTGTTTCCCCGGTCTCTGGATTGTAGTAGTACTCCCCACCTGTTTGGGGATCCACAGCTTTGGTCCAGCCACTCATAAGATGATTGGCGGGTGAATCCTCTTCGGTCTGACCCACCGCCGTTTCAGACTCTTCTTGAACGGAAGGAGTTTCCTGAGTGGCAATCTGGTCAGGACTCTCTTGTTCATGTGAAGAGTAAGGTTCAAGTGTGTCATCAGCATCGCTTGCGGGTAATTCTTGGGGATCAGTCTTTTCTTTACTATCACTGGGGACAATAGAACCTTCTGGAGGCTTCCATGATGTTTCCTGGGTGAGAGTATTGAAGTAGTACGTCTTCCCGGTGTCGGGATCGACAGCTTGAGTCCAGAACTCCGGAAGAACTACTAACTCAGGATCGGCTTCTCCTGAGGCTGGATCATCGGAACGCTCACTGATACCTTCCGTATCAGTACCATCTGGCTCAGCACCTACATTCGCTTCGCTTTCGTCTCCTGTATCCTCCATCTGGAATTCTTCATTCAACGATGCAAACACATCATCGATCTTAGCAGCTTCTTGTTCTTTCAACAACTCAATCGTTGAAGGTGCCTCGGCAATCTCACTTGAAAGTACAGGCGAACTTCCGTCGTCAGTTGGTTCGGCATCAATATCCTCTGCACGATTCAAAGGAGGATCCCAGCTCGTTTCCTGGGTTGATTCATTGTAGAAGTATGTTTGCCCAGTAGAAGGGTCTACAACCTCCACCCACCCTGGTTCGAGTGTCAAGTCGGGTTCAACAATATCAGGAAGAGCCTCAGCTTGAGTATTTGCTTCGTTCTCAGAAATGTCGATATCGCCCTGTACAATCCCCTGGTCTGCACGAGACGCAGCCGGAATATCCTTCCCAACAGGCACATCGGAAGGAAACTCCCAAGATGTTTCTTGAGTCGACTCGTTATAGTAGTATGTCTGGCCTGTGGATGGATCCACAACCTCAACCCAACCTGGAGCCAGCGTGTTCGTACTGTCCGGTGCTGCAATATCGTCGGGCTGCTCCGATTCATCTCTGTCCACTTCAGGTGTTTCCCCAACATTCAACGGAAGCTCTTCCTCTGGCTCGTTGGCACTTTCCAGTGTTGGATCAACAACATCGTCAGTAGACGGAGCACCTGTCGGTGGCTCCCACGAGGTCTCCTGTGTATCTTCGTTGTAGTAATAGGTTTGGCCTGATGATGGGTCAACAGCTTCCACCCAACCTTCAAGAACAGCAGCAGCATCAACCTCTGGTTGCTCCATTCCGATGCCTTCGTCTATTGCTTCTGGGTTGTCCTCCACTATTGGTTCATCTGTATCATCCTCACGCATGACATCGGCATCATTCAGGGGCTCCTCCACTGCCGGAGCAGATGACACCATTGGTGGTTCCCATGAAGTTTCCTGCGTCATTTCATTGTAATAATACGATTGACCAGACGAAGGATCGACTACTTCCATCCACCCCAGTGGGAGAGTGTCATCAGGAACAGCTGTACCCTCCACAGGCGCTTCAGTTGGTTCAGAAACATGGCCGTTGCTTTCGTCGGCGATAATAGGAACTTCGTTCAATTCATCCATGGCTTCCTGCTCAGAGTTGATGATGTCCACGTTCACGTTTTCGCCCATTACTTGCGCTGGTTCCTCCGCACCAGGACTGGATTCCTCGGTTGGAGGATCCCAAAATGTCTCCTGAGTCACTTCATTGAAATAGTAGGTTTGACCCGAAGAAGGATCGACTACCTCCGTCCAGCCCTGCGCAAGCTTTATATTTGGGACTGTTTCTTGTTCCGGAGTAGGTTCGTCTTCCTCAGCAACATCGGAGGCAACCTCGTCGTTGCCAACGTTAGGTTCGTTTTCGTCCCAGGCACTTTCAGACTGTTCTTCCTGCTGCTCTTCCGATTCCAACTTCAATCCAGCTTCACCAGTGAAACCAATGGGTGGCTCCCATGAGGTTTCTTGCGTGATTTCGTTGTAGTAGTACGTTTGACCAGATGTTGGGTCTATGCTTTCTATCCACCCGGCAACTTCGGCTGACTCCGAAATCTCAGTTTCTGGGTCTCGGTTGACTTCCTTGCTTTCGAGCACAGTCTCAGGTGGGTCCACATCGGCCTCTGCTGTTTGACCTTCTTGTTCCGGAGAAGAACTATCCAATCCTTCGGTTGGCACCATAGGAGATTCCCATGACGTTTCTTGGGTTTCTTCATTGTAGTAGTAGGTGTCACCAGTTGTCGGATCCACGACTTCCTCCCACCCAGGAGCAATGGTATAATTCCCCCTAGCTTCAGCAGCTCCTTCTGGATTGCTTCTGACACCTTGCTCATCCATAGGTGCTTCATCAATGACATCCTCGTCTTCGGGCAAAATATCTGAGGCAGGGATGTCTTCTTCATGAGAAACGGGTTCGGGTTCCACTTCATCCAAGGCAGGCTTCTTCCATGACGTTTCTTGAGTAACCTCATTGAAGAAATAAACATGCCCGGATCTAGGTTCAATGACTTCTATCCATCCAGAAGGAAGAGATGGAACGCTCTCCAGTGTTTCAGTGACGCCTTGACGTTCTGAAACGAAGTTGTCGTTCTCAGGCAAATCATCAGCAGACTCTGCCACCAAGTCCACCACATCATTGTATTCCTCTGGCGTCAACTGTGGTGTTGAAGTACCTTCGAATGGAGTGACTTCTGTTGTAGCCTCCACGGGAGGCTCCCAAGATGTTTCCTGCGTCGATGAGTTGTAGTAGTAGGTCTGCCCAGATGTTGGGTCCACAACCTCTTCCCATTCTGATGACAGCGGAGCCGATTCGACAGCAGACTGCGGTTCGTATTCTTCGTTGTCAACTGCAACCTCAGGTGCTCGCTCATGGGTGGGTTCACCTTCCACTTTATCAGCTTGTTCATTCACAGGTTCGTCCACTTCTTGTGCTGCTTCCTTGATATGTGCATGTAGGGGAGGTTCCCATGATGTTTCTTGAGTTGATTCGTTGTAGTAGTATTTCTGCCCTGAACACGGATCCACGACCTCAACCCAACCTGGTGCGACCTCACTTGCACTTTCTGGTGCAGCAGCATCATCTTGCTCAGACTCATCGCTATCCACTTCAGGAGTCTCCACAGCTTGCGACGGAAGTTCAACCTCTGGCTCATTAACTTCCATGCCAGCTTCTGGCCCGTCTATCACCGGATCGATGTCAACGTCAGCAGATGGAACATCAATTGGCGCCTCCCACGAAGTTTCCTGGGTATCTTCGTTGTAGAAATAGGTTTGGCCTGACGATGGGTCGACAACTTCCACCCAACCCGGAAGAAGCGCAACTTCCGGAACAGCAGCAGTATCAACCTCTGGTTCTTCCACTGCGACGCCTTCGTCTACAGTTTCTGGCGCCTCATCCACGTCATTCACAATTTCTCGCTCGTCTACATCGTCCTCGCCCACATCGACGGCATCCATTACAGGCGCCTCTACCGTCTCAGTAGATGGCGCCGTCGGTGGTTCCCATGAAGTTTCCTGTGTCTCTTCGTTGTAGTAGTAGGTTTTACCTGATGATGGGTCAACCACTTCTACCCATCCAGGAAGTAGGGTGTTGAGAAGAGCAGAGTCAACTTCTGGCTCTACCTCTGATTCCGTATGCTGCTCGTTGCTTTCGGCAACTTCTGGAGTTTCCTCAATTTCATCTGTACCGTCAATGGCAGCATCCTCAACAACATCCAAATACTCTTTCACAGGGGGCGCCATTGGTGGCTCCCACGAAGTCTCCTGAGTCTCCTCGTTGTAGTAGTACGATTGACCGGACGATGGATCTACCACCTCTACCCAACCAGGAAGGAGAGAGGTACTGGGCGCAGAAGCAACAGCCTCTGGTTCCTCCGATTCCGGAGGCTTATCGTCACCTTGGGCAACCTCCGGAGTTTCTGCCGCGACTTCTGGCTCCCCGTCATGAGCATCCACATTCTCATCTTGGGCCACGGCTTCCTCGAGCTCCTCCTCAGCCGGCGCCGTTGGTGGCTCCCAGGAGGTTTCCTGTGTCTCTTCATTGTAGTAATAGGTTTGACCGGACGAAGGATCCACTACTTCCACCCATCCAGCAAAAAGAGTTGGCGATTCAGGGACGGAGGCATCAGCCTCAGGTTCTCGACTGGCTTCGCCAGCCTCTTCTTCCATTGGAGCGGCATCGCCAACGTCCTCCATTGCCACTTCTTCATTCACGCTTAATTCATTCTCAACAGGTGCTTCCTCGACAGGAGTCGATTCTTCCGCTTCACCAGGTTCTCCCGCTCGTTCTGTGGTCAATGCCAATGGTGGATCCCAGGAAGTCTCCTGGGTCATTTCATTGTAGTAGTAGGTTTGACCGGATGTTGGATCTACCACNTTCATTCTCAACAGGTGCTTCCTCGACAGGAGTCGATTCTTCCGCTTCACCAGGTTCTCCCGCTCGTTCTGTGGTCAATGCCAATGGTGGATCCCAGGAAGTCTCCTGGGTCATTTCATTGTAGTAGTAGGTTTGACCGGATGTTGGATCTACCACTGCTTCCCATCCAGAGGCCAAAGTGGACTCGGGTGCAGACAAATCTTCCTCCGGCTTCACCTCTGGCTCTTCCTTGGCAAGTTCCGGAGTAGGATCTGCTTCGGTTGGGATGTCGTCGTTTTCCTCGACTGCCAAAGGTTCTGGAGCGTCGCTACTACCCGTGGGTACGACGGGTGGTTCCCATGATGTTTCCTGGGTCGATTCATTATAGTAGTAGGGTCGGCCTGAGGTGGGATCCAACACTTGCGTCCATCCTGGAGGCAAAGTAGTGGCACTGGCGTCCGTCTCGGGAACCAAAGGTACAACTTCTTCCGCTGGGGTAGGCGCAGGCATCTCTTCCACAGCCAGTTCAGGAGCACTCTCCTCTTTGGGTTGTTCCTCTTCCATAGGTTGGTCATGGTCTTCCTCCGTCATGGTAACAGGTTCCGTGGCAAGTTCGGGAGACGTTTCCGTAGGTGTGACTGGCATTGTTGGACGCTCCCAAGAGGTTTCCTGTGACGTTTCATTGTAATAGTACGTTTGACCTGAAGTAGGATCCACGACTTCTACCCAGCCTGGCACCAAAGGAGGAGTTGCCGTATCCGCAATTGTCTCGGGAACAGTGGATACGGCCTCCAGAGCCGGTTCCGATGCTTCCACTGCCAACTCGGGAGTCGTCGCCTCCGTCACTGGAACCTCTATAGCTGCTACATCGGCCTCTGGAGCAGTCGTCTCTTGCTCGGTGAATGTTACTGCTGCCTCTTGCCCGGGGCGTTCCCAAGATGTTTCCTGTGACGTTTCATTGTAGTAATACGTTTGACCCGAAGTAGGATCCACGACTTGTGCCCACCCAGTGGGCAAGGACGACTCGGTGGTTGGCACAGGTTGTGGTTCAGGAGGTTCCACGACAGCGGGTTCGGGGGAGGCCACCTCTTGCTCTACTGGAGAAGGGATCTCAACTTGTTTCTCAACGCCAGGAGCAAGTGTTGGCTCCACCACATCTTGGGTCTCTGGAACCACGGGAGGTTGTTCGGGCTCTACCGCTGGTGCGATTGACTCTGNCGACAGCGGGTTCGGGGGAGGCCACCTCTTGCTCTACTGGAGAAGGGATCTCAACTTGTTTCTCAACGCCAGGAGCAAGTGTTGGCTCCACCACATCTTGGGTCTCTGGAACCACGGGAGGTTGTTCGGGCTCTACCGCTGGTGCGATTGACTCTGCTGGGACAGGAGCGTCCGGCGCAGCCACAGGCTTGGACTCGGTCACAGTCGCAGGTGCAGTCACAGGCTCCTTTTCCTCCTGTTTGGGGACCTCTTTTTCACGTCGCGACAAAGTCGTGGATGCCAGGGGCGTCCTGGGCTTGCGAGGTGGAGGCAACTTGAATTTGGTCCGACCGGGAGTCGCCCGAGGAGACGCAGCGGACCGAGCGGGAGGAGCTCGCAAGGGCCTACGTGACGATGATGGCGTCGGAAGAGAATACCTGGACGTCGGAGTCGGCAAGGGAGTCCGCAAGGAGGTCGATGTCGACGACGACGTGTTGGTAGTCACCGTGGGTGTCATAGTACCGGCCATGTTGCTGCTGCTGCCATTGGTGTTGCCATGGTGGTTGGACCGAAGGGGTGTGGCCGGACTGGGCGGCGCCGCGACGGCCTGGACCTGAGGCGACGGTGGAGGTGTAGCAAAAGCTCGAGGAGGAGGTTTGCTACTGGTAGCAGCAGTCGCAAGGACGGGTGGTTGAGAGGAAACCGTTGCCTGAGGTGGAGGTGGCTGGAACGTATTCACTGTAGGAGTAGCAGGAGTAGCAGGAGCTGCAGCAAGTGGAGATGGAACAGCTCCACCAGTCGAGGCCAGGGTGGGCATCATGGGCGCTGCTGCTGCTGCTACAGGAGACTCCTTGGGTGGCGGAAAGGAATGCGAGAGCGATGGTACGGGAATCTGTGCAACGGCTGCCGTCGTAATGGGACTGCTGGGCGGAATGACTACCCGAGGAGACGATCGCGCCAATGGACTGGAGGGCACATTAGGCGGTGGCATGCCACCTGGCTGTGGAGGTTGCATAGGTGGGGGTGGAGCAAACGTGTTCGCAGAAGGCGTCTGCTGCTGCTGTTGCGAGTCCCAGGAATAGGACTCTAGCATGGAGGAAGAAGGATCAATGGGTGGGGGTGGATTCCTGGCAGCCGCACCCATGGGGGAACCCTGTGCCACAGGAGGTGGTGCATAGTGTTGCTGCTGCTGTTGCTGCTGTTGAGAGGGAGGAGGAGCCGCTGCTCTAAAGAACATGGAAGCTGCCGAGGAAACCAAATTAATAGTAGCCCCCAATGCTCCATCTCCATCATCCTCGTCGTCATCATCTTGATAGTGACTATCCACAGAATAACTCCTGGAAGGAGCCACAGCGACAGGAGGCGGCCGAAAGCCTCCAGGAGCTGCACGAAAGGCGGGGGGTGGTGGTCCATTAGTTCTCGATGCTGGAGGAGGGTGATGGTTGTTGGGGTTACCTTCCGTATCTTCCATGCCAGAAGTACTAGCAGGAGGGGGTCCACCGGGAGGAGGAAAGTTAAACATGGCACTGAGCGCAGCACAACAACTCCTCCAATGGATCGGCTTGAAAGGTTTGGTTACTGGTAGTTAGTGCTTTGGTAGCCGTGTTGCAATGCTACTACCGTCAGAGAGTGAGAAGAAGATCTCTTGAAAGGGTGGTTGGTTGGTAGCAAGGGATGACTAGACCAGGTACGAGTATACACCACAAGACACAAAGAGTCTCCAAACGACTGATGTGCTGCATCGGTTATCCAGCGATGACGCTGGTTGGCTGCCTCCACCAAATCTGCGAGCATTGGATTCTCACTCGTCATGTACATATGTACATATCGTGAGTACTAGCAATTTCAGTAACCTCCACGTGGATGTCACGTCCATCCTACTTCGCGCCAAAACCATTTCACAAAACTATCGTACCAACCGTCCTATTGCAACTCACCACCACTCAAAAAGGCACGATTCCAATCCCCAACATCACCATGAAGGCCGGATCCAAAGCTTCCCCTCCTCCAACCACACCCTCGACACCCTCAACCACCAATCCTAGCAACATGGCTGGCCGCGAACTCCTCTTGGAAATCAAACGTCATCAAGCCCATTCACTCAAAGGCCATGCCACGACACTCCCTGCCTACAATGCTCCCTTGGTCCGACAAACCCTCCAAGACTTGCAAGCCTCGGTTCGACAATTGGCCATTGAAGTTCAAGCCGCACAAGTAGCGGATATCGCCGAACAATCCTCGGTCCACATGACATCCCGGCCTTCTATTTTGTTTCATCATGCTTGTATTCAACGCCACAAGCGCTGTTTGTTGGCCTATCACAAACATCGTCTCCAAGGCATTCCAACACTCTCCACCGAAACTGCTGCAGCCACTTTGACCAATGCTCCTGAAGTTGACTTTTATGCTGCCTACCAACAGTTGCGGACCAACTATGTCGATTCTTTCCCATCCGGGATGGTCGATTTGTCCTTGGCTCCACCCTGCAGCCAAAATCTCCAAGTCCGATGTTTGGTCGATTTGGGACAAGTCGTCTTGGAGAGTGGTCGTTGTGTGACTCTGTCCAAGGGTAGTGTATTGCATTTGCCAAGAACCGACGTTTTGGATTTTTTGAAGGATGGTTCGATGCAATTGTTGGATGGAGAAGAAGTGTATCAATGAGAACGATACAAAAAGCAAGATAGAAGGAGGACTGCGAAAATACGCACAACATTGTAACACTAGAACTGCATAGTATGCACACAAAAGAAGAGTAGCTGGATGGTAGTTTTATAATATTTCTTTGTACTGGTTAGAGAGGCAGGTATGGTTCGAAATAACGAACAACGAACAAACACATTCCATTGGATCCCCTACTCATCCTTGTCTGGTTGGATGGTACTGATGGTGCTTTCCAAATGATCTTCGGGTCCGTCAAACAGTATGGATCGTTCATACTCTTCTGCTTGTTGGTCCAAATCATCTTCTGTCTCTTCCCTATTCTTGTCCTTGGCGTCGTTGCTGTTGATCTTGTCGGCTTCCTTGACAATTCCTGGGTCATCGCTCAATCCATAAACGGTATCATCGTCGTCATCATCATCCTCATCAAAGTCATCTTCCATATCGTTGCCATCGTTATCATCGTCATCGTCCTCATCCTCACTACTACTTGCGGAAGAACTGGACGTGCTCGATGATGATGGTGGTGATGTGGTTTGTCCGGCCACCAATTGATCCAACGATTGTTGCAAAGAATTCAAAATGGAATCAACCGACTCTCTCTCGTGTTCGTCTCGCTTCTCCAAATCCTTCATGCTGATGGGAGTCGTTCGCAACTTGGATCGCAACGGAGAGGCGCTTTCAAAGGAAGGTTCTCCTGGAGCAGTTTCCTCCTCTCCATCGCCTCCCTCCCGGGTTGCCGCTGCCGCGGCTCGGTTGTTGTCCGCCACCATACTATCCAACGAATTCTTCAATTTTTCCAACATGGATTCTGTGGCGGAGGATTTGACCTTTTGTTCTTCTTCCTTTCGTTTGATGTACAAGGGAACGGTAATTTCGGCATTGGCAAAGACCGTCTTGGGGTCTCGCAACAACTGACCGGGTTCTGCCTCGAGGGCTTTGGTGCTGAGACTGATCCCTTGACCATCGGGCAGGACGCGAATGATCATACAACGAATCTTGGTTCCGGTTGGGAAGAGTTTTTCAATGTCCGGAACATCTTCATGGGAAAGATTGGATTTGTGCACGAGTCCTTGGGCTCCATCAAAGCGTACCAGCACTCCATAGGGTAGGGATTTAAAGACAATTCCATCCACAATATCTCCCCACTTGTATTTGGCCATGGTAGCCTCTGCCATGGCCATCTTTCGAGAAATGGTCAAGTATCCACGTTCGCGGTTGATACCAATCGCTTGGACCGTCATGGTTTTACCCACGATACCCATATCGGCTTCGGTGGCAATCATGTGGGATCGTGGCATAAAGGCGGGGGAACCCGAGCACCAACAGAGATATCCACCGCGGTTGAAGGACAAGACTTCGGCTTCGACATTTTCCTTGGACAAGACCAACTGTTCCAATCGCTCCCAATGCTCCCGGAGTTCAATCGACCGCTTACTTATAATCCATTTTCCCGACCAGGGATCACGATCAATAATTTCTGCTGTGACTTCATCTCCTTTCTGGATGAGATCAAAGATTCTAGGTTTGGGTGGCAACTCAATCGCAAACTCCTCCATGGGCAGAATGGCACTCCCCTTGGCACCAATCTCTACCAAACAAGACTTGTGCATATAATCGATACAAACTCCTTTGACGACATCTCCCACCTTGTAAACGACCAATTCATTTTCCAAGTATTCATCAAAGGCTTCGTAGGTAATTCCCTGCTTGGCGAGTTCCGCCAAGGCTTCGGGAGGAACGTCCATGGGGTCACCGCGATATCGCTTTTTGAGATTGTCTGTTCGTGTCGGAGGTTGTTTCTTTTTCGTGGGTGTTGTTGATGTGGTTGTTGTCGTAGAATCCTTGGGAACGGGGGGAGCAGTGGGTGGATGCCAATGGGAATGAGACCAGAGAAAGGGAAGAAGGTCCGGTGGCTCCCTGACATGATCGACTTCTCCCATGAGTGCTTCAATGGTTCGCGGCGTAGGACGAGGAGGGGGAGTCGTTGCATCGGTAGTAGTACTTTTCAGTCCACCATCATAACATTGTCGGCTACAACATTCGCACGAAAGGAAACACAAGTCAGAAACAGGAAAGCAACACAACCAACTCTCAAGGTCGTCATCCAACTCCTTTGGAACCTACTCGTACTGGTACTTGATAGGAGAAACAAAGGGAACGAACCCATGACATGTGGACAGTATCGACACAAGTATTAGGAAGTGTAATCTCTTCATTGGTTTTGTCCTTTTTCACAATATATTTTGTTGTTATTGTTGTACAGGCACCGTAGCTACTGTTGTAGCTAGGAGCTAGGAGCTAGGTAGCTGGTAGAGTGGAAATGGGCGAGGCATGCCGAAATGATGGGCTTCGAAGGGATCCCTGACCATGACGGACGGTTGTGCTCGCCCTCGTTCCACGTGGATTTTTCAACGCAAAGCCTGTCGCACAACCACATCATTTTCTGCAGCATGCCAGTAAGTGAGCACGACTATGGTACCATGAGGAGGATGAGGATGATGATCCAGAAGATGAAGCTCTTGTCCTGGCTGCTTCTCGTCTTGTGTCAACACGGTTTGCTTTTCTCTATTCACAGTACAGCCTTTACTCCAATACTCATAATGTCACCGTATCTTTCTAGACGAGGACACCCAAGAATCCTTCTTCCACCCACCCCTACGATAGCTACCGGTAGGACCATTCGCAGCACGGACCCTACTCCAAAGCCTTTTAAACCAACCAAAACGAAAAAAATAGAAGACTATTTATATACAGATTATGAACCCAAAGTCAAGAAAGTTTTGTTACGATTGGATGAAGAGGAAAGGGCCAACCCATCCAAGGAGGAGGTCTCTGAGTTTGCACTTGACCTCAAGGAAGACTTTTTTCAAGAAAAGGAATATCCCCGAGAAATTCCCTCCTTGAAAGATGTACGTTGGTATGGTATTTCTACCGGTATTGGAATATAATGTTGTTGTATCCTTTACAAAATTCTCTCACTTTTTTGATTTGGTGTATCACTACCACCACTACCACGACTACAGAGACTCTTGTACCAACATTTGTGTCAAGAAGAAGAGCGAGAAGCACTCCTAGGCATTCAAGAGGAAGACAATGATGATCCTCCTCCCTTCAATCCCAAAAAGTTCCGCCGGGATCCAAGAGAATTGACCTTTCTTGAACATGTTGAGCTGTGGCCTCCCTGGGTGATGTGGCAGGATCGCCAGATCCTCCACAAAGATATGGAAATTGCAAGCTTTGGACAAACCCTTGCGACTACCGTGGCGGTCTCATCCATATTTGTTTGTATCCTCTTGTTCCATTGGGAGTTGACCCTCTTTATCTTTCGACGCCGGCATCTTTGGGGCCTCCTGCAACCTGGTATGAAATTCGTATTTCGACACGATCGCAGGTATTCCTACATGGAACAAACCGTCGCGAAAGTTACGCTTCAGAGCTGAGCAGGATGGGTGGTGGTCGTCTCCTCCATCCTGTGGATACAAGTACATACAAGTACATACGGCATCTACGATTATTGTTAAGGAGGTATCATTCGTTTTGATGATTACAATGAGAATGAACGCCCATTCTAGTAGTGGAACAAAGGAAGGAGAAAGAAGTGGATGCAAAACCGAATCCATTTTTTCGTGCTTGTTGTTCGAGTCTTGTTGCTGAGTTGGGATGGCCACACAAGAACAAAAAGATTCCTAAAAAAGAGAGTGAAGCAGGAGGTCTCACTTCTTCCGTGATAACATTGTTCTTTGTACAAGTGAAGTTGAAAAGAGAATCAGAGCGGGCAATGTAACCACCACCCTTCCTCCTTTTTGTCGAATACCAGAAACTCGTGCCAACCACCATGATGATTGATGATGAATTCAAGAGAGATGATGTTGTGGTGATGATTGTTCACAAGCGTCCGTCGTCTCGGTACTGGGAATCCAGGTAGGTATCGCGCATGATGTTTTGTTGGAGTCAATGAAGTGGGTTATCAATTGTGTCGTTCGTGTATCTCAGCATTCGTGGGGCCTATGGTAACACAAGAAATGATAAGTAACGTGCTCGCCGACGTCTCTTGTTGTTGACATTCTTCCTGTTCCGGGTATTAATAAGTAAGCTGTTGGAATTTGTCTTTCTCTTTGAAGTTGTTAAGTATATAGTATCGTTTCATCCCTACGAGTGATGCACCATCACCTATTTTAGTACATGCAGAGTTCTTTTTCGTGTGCGTTGATTCTGGCGTGCTTTCCAAACAAGCAGCCAACGAGGTGAAACGAGGACACAAAACCGAAGGAAACAAGGCAATCATCATCAAAATGTTGTCACAATACATCAACTCACTCTTTGAGGAGGATCGCTTTGTGGCTAAGAACACTGCTTTGCCACAGCCACCGACGATGTCTCCTCGAAGTGTCGATGAGTTTTCCAAAGGACCGCAAAGCCCCAAGGAAGACGACTGGTGCCGTTGGAAGGCCAGTCCTGGTAACCAGAATGCACCTGGAAGCGATCAGAATCTGCAATCGCCTCGCAGGGAAGTATCTGCTGATGGAAAGTCATTGATCGCCCGACTCTACAAGTCCAAGCAAGATGCGCACGAAAGTCTCATTCCTCCCTTCGTTGACGTGCCCAAAAAGAAAACCAAAAAGAAGCAACGAAGTCTCGACCAGTTCGAACATGATATCACATCCAAGAGCGAGCACCATAGAAGTTCGGGTTTGGGCAGCAAGGGTTACAAGTCCCCAAGAAGACGATCGCTCTTGTCTTCATCCCCTTATGATGAACTGGACAAAGCATCGCTCCACAAGCTTAGTCAAAATGTGGAAAAGTTATCCTACTCCAAGATTTCTGCCATGTCTCCGCGTGGCCAAACCTCCCGCAAGTCCATTACAATCACTGCACTCTTGTCTGCTTCTGCCAACCCAGCCAAATCAGTTCGTGGGTTGGATGAAGAACGCGACTCCAGTGCTTCTGGCGAGGTTATCACTGGATCTTCCTTGGTTGCAAGCATGTGCGGCTTCCCTCACTTGGACCAAGAAGATTCCAAGGAGACAGAACCCGCATCATTGTTGGATCAAGACAACAACTATGAATACATGCAAAAGATCCTGGAACGTCAACGCCTACGAAAGGCTCACAAGGAAAGGTCCAGGGATCGTTCAGCATTGGAACGGTCTCCGGCGAAGATCCAGCGTGAGCTAGCAGAGGACGCTCAGCGAAAAGCCGATCGCTTTGATCGCATCGCTGCCGATCTTCAACGGAAGCAACAAGCCTTGCACGAAAATGTTGTGAAAGATGCAGGCTCTCACAACGAACAACGACGAGTCCCTCGGAATTCTCGTCGACAATCCATGCCCTTCTAGAAACTCCATGTCACCATTCCTTCGACCTCATTTTTGGATGCTACATTCTAATAGAACTTGTTATATCGTGTACCGTTTCAGTAGGTTTGTTCAATCTGAGGTAAACACGTCTACTAGTATTGTCTTTGACTCGTGGGACTCAAAGCCTTCTCCCGGCATCCAGTGTGTTCTCTTTTCTTTGATCTGTTTTGATCTGTTTTTTGCTACAACTGAAAGCCTCAGCCTAGAAGCAACTACTATTATTCCCACAAGGACCCTGATACTATCGATAGGTCTCATTGACGATGTAAATACAAGCCGAGACCGAGACCATTACTGCGTTTCACCTTTCAAGAATATCCCTAGCTAGTGGGAGTGACAGACAGACTCTCTTGGGTATCCTGTACAACAACAGGTTACTCCAAGAAGGTGTCCGTTGTCCAAGCTCCTATTGAATGGTGCTGTAAAGACAAATATAATAGCGTAGAGGATTCCAATCCAACATGGTATCCACGCCACATTTTGGTCGGAAATGATGTGGAAAAGTTCACAACGATGAGAGGGTTGTCAGTTGACGATGCCGTTCTTGCGAACCTTGTTTATGCCCCCCTTGACACAACATTCAAGATCCAAGAAGAAAGCAGAATCCTTTCACCGATGGTCGTGCCATCACAAATCTTGAGAGATGCAATACAACCGTTTCGAATTCACTTTCATAGATAACAAGAGCTTGCAATAAGAATCAACCCGAGCTTACCATGTCAATGTATCGGACCAACTTGAAACTCATGCAGAGAGCAATCGCCAGGCGAACATCTCCATCAGCTGTATGGAGGACGTTCACATCCACCAGGTCGGTGAACGACGGCGGATTGGCGGACCAATGTGATCTTCGAATTGTTTCAAGCCCCTTCCCTCCCATCGACAAGTCACTATTGGACCTCCCAGTCCCTGAGCTGGTTATGTCCAATTGGAAAGCCAAAGGCGGAACCCTCGGCGATGAACTTGCCATTGTGGATGGAAGCACAGGAATGTCCCGAACCTATTCTGATTTTTACAACTCAGCCACCGGACTGGCTGCCACATTCAAGTACGACATGAATGTCGAGGAAAAGGATTCTGTTTGCTTGTTTGCCCCAAACCATGTTGACTACCTGCCAGTTACCCTGGCTGCAGGCCTGTGTGGGGCAAAATTGACCCCCGTGAATCCCATGTACACCAAGGGAGAACTGTTGTCAATTTTGGATCGCAGCCGAAGCACGGTTCTTGTGGCTCATGTTGCTATTTTGGATGTCGCTCTTGAAGCTGCCAAGGCAAGTCAATACGTCAAACATGTTGTGGTCATGACCGAGAATGGCCAGTTGTCTCCTGTCGAGGGAGTGGCTAGATTGGATTCGATCACATCACATCCAGAAGCCTTCGATACTACCTTCCGTGAAACTCACCCAGAGCTAGAACATCATCCTTTTTTGTTGCCGTACTCATCGGGCACAACTGGACTTCCAAAAGGAGTGTGCCTCTCTCACACCAACATTAACGCAAACCTTCAACAATACAATATCATCGAGAGCATGAATATGGACCCGGTACGTACAGACCATGCACGTTTACTCTCATGTCAAAGGAATCTTCTGACGTGTATCATCAATCTTGACTCAGGGTGAGGTAATCATTTCGCCTCTTCCATTCTTCCATATCTATGGACAAACAGTCATTTCCTTGCACTCCGGATGGAACGGAAATCCGGTCGTGACCATGTCAGGTCGGTTCGACCTCCAGAGGTACTGTGAACTTGTTGAGGAATACAAGCCTACTCGCTCTTATTTGGTACCCCCCATTCTACTTGGGCTGGCCAAGCACCCAATGATTGATAAATATGACTTGTCGTCGACCAAGTTTGTGTGCTGTGCCGCCGCTCCCTGCTCCGGGGAGCTTCAAGCTGCTGCCGAAGCCCGACTGGGTTGCCAGGTGAAGCAAGGTTTCGGCATGTCGGAACTGTCTCCAGTTGCCAACGTATGCGCTGATAACAATATCAAGACTTGCAGTGTCGGTCCATTGGTACCATCTTCCTACGGAAAGGTTGTAGACGATGACGGTAAGAGTTTGGGCCCCGATGAAGATGGAGAACTCTGTATCAAAGGACCCCATGTCATGATGGTACGTATTGTACAAACATATCTTGGATGTGATTGAGAAATGATCTACTAGTAGGGGAATGCAATCTCACCATTTTTCTACGTGTTGTCTCTGGTACTAACTACCTTTCTAGGGTTACTTGGATGATCCAGAAAATACTGCAAAGTGTCTGAGCCCAAACGGTTGGCTCCTCACTGGAGATATCGGACATTATGATGACGAAGGACACTTCTTTATCACTGACAGGAAGAAGGAACTCATCAAGGTGAAGGGTTTTCAAGTACCCCCTGCCGAGCTAGAAGCTTTGTTGTTATCTAACGACTTGGTCATGGATGCTGCTGTGATCCAAATCCCAGACGAAGAAGCTGGAGAACTTCCCCGAGCCTACATTGTCCTCAAGGACCCAAGCTTGGCCAATAGCGACACCGAGATGGAGATCTACAATTGGGTCAAAGATAAGGTTGTTCATTACAAGCGCCTTGATGGTGGTATTGTTTTCATTGATGCTGTCCCCAAGAGTGCGAGTGGCAAAATCCTCCGCCGCGAGTTGAGGGACGCCTTGAAGGAAGACCTTGCGGACAACGTCTCTTTGATCTAGATTCGTGCATAGTTCCAAACGTACCAAGCATAGCAACCGTAACTAGAGGAGTAGAAAAGAAAGTTTTATTGTAGGAAGTACTATATTTTTTGGATTTGGTTTGCTTCTATCTATTGGTGGGCTCTTTCGATGAAGTATCTCGGACATCCTACTGTCCGTTATTTTCTCTGTCCGGCTGTCCACCCTCCCAATCGGCCGACATAGACAGTTCGATTGGCATTTTGTGCTGTATTGTTCGAGTAAATTCCGACAACAACAACAACAACAACAACAGCAAAATGGTATTGAGTGAACAAATGCATCGAGCCATGTACGTATACTGTTGGGAATGAATTGCTGGGTGCACAACCATCATAACTTGCTTTTCTCATATTCCTTGTGTTTTCTGTTCCTTGGTGGAACCACAGCAAAATTTTCACAGGCGTGGCATGTGTTGGGGCTGCAGTGCAGGGAGTGTTCTTTGCCGAATATGAAGTGGAGGGATTTGAAGGACAAGACCACGTATTTTCAGGGATCCAACGGGAAGCTCGTGTCTTTGTGGATCGCAACATCTACGGTATTGATCCTTCCAAAACGGCTGCTGGAGGCAACGTTCCTCCTCCGACTGCCGACAAGAGTGCATAAAGATTGTAAATACTAGTAACGATAAATATAAAGAAAGAGGAGGGATTAATTTATTTGGTAGAGTTTTTCTGGACAAATTGGATGTACTTAGCCAAATCCATGACATGCTTCTTGTCGAATTGATAACGGCGTTGATCGTCCATTCGTTTTCGCTTCATCCAGCTCTTTTCGTGCTTGTCATTGTAAAAATAAAGATCCAAGAGGCATTCTCCGTCGCTGCGGCGTTGTTCTTGGAATCGTCGGACCACCCTGTCAGGATCTTCGTGACGCTTCTTTCCTTCCTTGTCGGTTCGAATGCGAATGACTTCTTGCCACAGGGAGCGCGTTTGAATTCCGCCTCTAGACAGAGAGGATGTAGAGGAGCAGGCTCGCTGCATGGCGTGAACTAGACTGCTGGACATGGCTAAAAGTGTATTGGGTCCACTGGAAGGATAAACGTTGACAACAACAGCAACAACTACAAGACGTCCCGTGTGAGGCTCCTGTAGGAGTTCGTCGCTGGATGCGTCAAGACGTCCGTCCGCAGTCCTCCGAGCCATCACCTCCTGCGATCTTGTCCGTGCATTTCGGGCGATCGAGGTTGTCGACAACTCGCACAGCAAGCGAGAGTGCCAGATTCCATAAAATCTTCTCCTTGGGTCGAGCTCGTCCCGTATGTGGAATGAGTACTAAGAATGGTAGGGACTGGATCGGGAATGGCAAGGACCGGCGCAAGAAGCACGCGCTGGGAAAGCCGATGGATCCAAATCCAAACCGCCCAAAGGTTCAACCCCAAACCGCTTGGCCGAGTTGAGTTCAGTCTCGTTGTTTTTGACTTGTTAGGTGTGTTGCACGAATTGTAGTCGAATTGTAGAGAGATGATTGGGTTGTGGTTTTGTTGGCAGCGTTGCGAGAGTTGGATGTGTTGCAAGGGAGAAGTTGGATGTGCCTTTGTTGGATGCCCATGGTCGGGTGGCGAAGGACTAGGATATTTGCAATTTTTGTATTCGTAGGCGAATTCTCATATTCCATTTTGTTGTGACGTTGTGATGGGTGTTTTGCAGACAATGTTTTCCTCTCTTTCTCGCACTGCTGCCCGACGAGTTGCCGTCCGATCCTTCTCGGATGCTTCTCACAAGCCTGTGATTGACTTGCACGGAATCCATGCTCGATATGCCAACGCCACCTACATTGCCGCCTCCAAGGCCGGAGCTTTGGACAAGGTTGAGGGAGAGCTTGCTGGCTTGGCCAAGAGCGCCAACGAGTCTGCTATCTTTGCCCAATTCTTGGAGAACCCCTTGATTGCCCGCGATGTCAAGACTGCTCAAGTCGAGGAGATGTTGAAGTCCAAGGTTTCCCCCATCACTTTGAACTTGTGCACCACCTTGGCTGGAAACGCCAAGTTGAGCGAGCTCCCCAAGGTGGCCTCCACCTACTCCCAGTTGATGAAGGCCAAGCGAGGACAAGTTGACGCCACCATCATCAGCGCCCACGAATTGACCTCCGCTCAATCCAGCCAAATCGCCGCCGCCATCAAGGCCAACTCCCAAGGAGCCCAAGAGGTTGTCATCAGCAGCAAGGTCGATCCTTCCATCATCGGAGGAATCCAAGTGCAAATCGGTGACCAATTCTTGGATCTTTCCATCAAGTCGCGCATCGAAGAAATCTCCAGGACTCCTCTCTAGACACTCTGCTACGGGTACTGTACTAGTGCACACAGTCTAACAACCTAAAATCGTAGGCTTACTGCTGATTTGTGCAAGTTTGTTTTCTCTCTTTGCCATTGTTTCTACTGTAGATGTAGTGTTGGATTGTGAAAAGATGAGGAAAGGACAGTGTTGGAACGTCGATTGCTGGAACTGTCGAGGTGCTGCCCCTTTCGTTGGAACAGTCGTACGATTGGTTGGAAAGTTCTAGGAAACCAATCATTCCATAGACTACGACAAAATTCAAGAGTCAATTCCTAATGTATCCTACAATATGATATAAGGTATGGTTGGTTGGTTGGTTGGTTGGCTTATTGCTTGGCTTGCTCTTGTTCTTCTCGTCGCTTGTCTTTCTCAAAGTCGGCCAACAACTCCTTGGCCCGATATATTTTGGATTGCAAATAAAAGCTTCCCCCCTTGCTTGGATCGTTGGCAGCAAAGTATTTATCAAATTGCTACGACATAACAAAGAAGGAATAGTGAGAAACGGTGCGTTGCGTGGATGGGACACTGCCGATCACCACCCTGCCTTCATCCAGTACGAGTACAGGACAAGCATAGTACCACCTACCTGCTGAATCACCTTGGGGTCCGCAGCTTCCGCCTCGGTAATATTCAAAACTTGAAGAGCTTCCGATCGAGAGATCTTCTTTCCAAAAACAGGAGCAGAGGCTTCTGCGGCATCGACTCCCGCCTTGCGAGCATTCTGAAGGGCTTGTCCGTAGGCAGCTGGAATGGCCTTGGCCAACACCGCAACAACAGGAACCACCAATTGAACCACAATTCGTGCCAAAGGACCCAATGGAGCCATGATTTGTTTGTGTGAATATAATAGAGAGAAAAAGAAAAACGGTTGCTCTTGTGTAGAGTTGGAGTTGTTGGAAATGTGGTTGGAGGAACACGAACCAAACACGATAACACACTGCAAGTGTGGTGGTGGGGGAGGAGGATGATGGATGACGACGAGACGTGGAGCGAAACGAAGGAGAAGAGAAAGGTGTCATACGGCCAGACAATAGTAGCAGATTCTAGCAGCGGGGACAGGAACAGGTCGAATTTGTCATTCAAGACTCGTGAAAGTCGGCGGCAGGACCACCGACGACCACCCAAAAAAATTTAACTTTCTATCTTCTTGACTCTCGACCCGGCAGAGATTCTCATCTTTCAACGAGACAACCACCAGTACCCCCAACAGTTGCAACAACAAAAACAAGAACGATACATTCCAACTATTACCTGCACTAAAATGGCTGAAACCAAAAAAGAAGAACCCACCTCAGAAGAAGACAATGGACCTTCCGAGACGGATTTGGTCATTCGCGACAATTTCCCTGCGCTCCGTATCCCTGGCACCAACCTCAAACAACCCATGATCGATGGCGATGAACCCATTCCTCGACACAAATTCTGGACCATGGAACATGCCATTACCTTTGATGAAAAGACTTTACCATTGTTGCTAGAAGATTGTGAGACCGTCTTTACGGCTCGCGACAAGCCCAATGGAAATTCGTATTCGGCCGGTCAAACCTTCTTTTTGCCGGCCAATATGGAACCACGATGTGCTTTGGAGGCCTTGGCGCAAAGTATTTTCCGGAAGCATACCGAACATTTGGAAGAGGGGACCTACAATCCAGCTCAGTCGGGTGCCAACTGGTGGACCTTGGTTTTGGAAGGTCCCGAAGAGACTTCGGCGGCAGCTGCCGTGGCCAAGGCACAAGAAGAGGAAGAACAGGACGAAGAAGATGAGGTTGGACTCCATTTTGATGCCGACTACGAATTGGAAGAACAAACTACCAATGTACTCCTACATCCCCGTGTTGGTACGGTCACATACTTGTCGGATGTTGGAGCTCCAACCTTCATTTTGGATCAACCCAGTCCACCCATGGATGATCTTCAAAAGTCAACGCTAGAAAAGGGAATCTCCAAAGCTTGGTTGTCTCATCCTCGAGTGGGAAAGCATACAGCATTTGATGGTCGTTTGTTGCATGGAGCTCCAGCTCTCTACTTTCCATCGCATCAACAACTCCAAGGACAACTGCCAACAGACGCAGCCACCAAGGAGACAGTAGCATCGGCAGGGGACGGGGATGAAAAGCCATCCGCCACTGAGCGACCTCAAAAACGACAAAAACTAGACGAGGAAGATAAGCAATCTTTACCACCAGCTCCAGGAAACCAAAAGCGGTATACACTTCTTGTCAATGTTTGGTTGAACCATTGGGTGATGGATGCTGGTCTGCTAGATGAGGGAATTTGCTCCCAGCTCAAGACACCTTGGAAAAAGACAAGTTCGGACGAGGCTGCAGTTGCAGCTGCCACCGCTTCAGCAACAGCGGAACCCTTTACATGGAACCCAGCTGTTGATATGAGCAAACCAAGCACCGATGTAGAAACCGTCAAGTTGGCTCCTTCCAACGTGGATCCCGCAGGAGAAGATGAATTGGCCTTGTGCAATCATACTGTTACCATCAAATATAATCCACTCATGGAAGAATGCCATGCGGCATCGGCCAAGGGTAGCTCGGTTGCGCTGGAATTGGAGGAAGGTACCATTACACTGCATGTTGGGGAGGAACTACAGGAGGAAGCCAGTGGCGACGAGGATGGTGAGGAAGAGGAATAGGAAGTAGATCCGAAATGTTGAATTACTACATACTAGCACACGAAGTGTCAAGAAGTACGCAGTAGCGTTGTTGTTTGAATTTGTGAGTTGTGAGTTCATACCGATACTGCCTTTGTCGGATCACACAACTGTGTTTGCAACTACGAGTACGAGTACGAGTACGAGTAGTACCATCCACCACCACCACATTGGGAGAATTTGTCTTCAAGGTGTCCCATTCTTCCACATTTTAATATGGTGATGTCTGATCTTTTTGTCACAGTGGGAGGAGGTGTATCCCAACGGAAAGGAGGAAGCGCTCACCTCCGCAGAAGGCCTGGCATCCTCCCCACCCCATTGCAACGCACACAAGTCACAAACAATAGTACCCTCCCATCAAAGATCGGGAGCATAGAACCACAACTACAAGCAATGAGATTGTCTACTCGACAAGGAAATACCAGGACAAAGAGAAACTTGCTCTCTTGTTCTCAGCCTCTGAGTCTCCTTTTGGTTATGTCGATGTGCTGCCCAGTATTCTTTTTGACTTACGTCCACAAAATTGGTCTCCACGAATCCACAGCATCAGAATCTGTCTTCAGTCTTCCTGTTCTTCGTCAAGGCGGTTCTTTTGTTGATACTTTAATTCCGAACAGGTCTCTGTCCACCCTGAGCACTGCCAACGCCACCGCATCTTCGGACTTTCAATATCCTACCCACGCGTCAACAAACAATCAGTCCCAACAAGGAACTCCTTCCCAGAGACCACATTTCGTGCTCCACATAGGCCCTCCCAAGACTGGCACTACAACCATCCAGTGTGGGCTTTCCAAACACGCAAAACTACTTGCAGAATTGGACCGGTTGTACTTTGTTGGCGCATCTTGTGCTGATACTGGTTTTGGCATGGAAGAAGAGGTATTGGAAAATGGTGAATTGACTCTGCTAGGTGGCATCGTTTTTGAGCTTTTGGACAAGAGTGGTAAGGAAAAGAAGAATTACAACTACTTGAAGCGGAGAATTAACCACCACTATGCCAGGGGAAACTCTATGGTTTTCAGCATTGAAGGTATGGGGCGGAGACTACCCGATAGGGATGAAATATGGGAACAGGTCAAGGGTCTATTTGATGACAGTCCATACAGCGTGGAAATTGTGATATACTATCGGCATTACTACGATTGGTTATACAGTTTGTATTACCAAGAATACCATAGTTGGGTGGACACTGACTACTGGAAAAACCCACACCCTTCTTTCCACGAATTCTTGGAGAAACACATGCTGTTCTACAATAAGACAAAACGACTGGGGGATTCACGTGATCGCCATTCTCTTGGACAACACTTGTCCATTAGGGCATATGAACGTTGGACCCGACATTTCGTGAATGTCAAGTTTGTTTCCATGCATCAGGAAGGCGATATCCTGACAAATCTATTGTGTAATGGGACAGTATCCGCACCCAACACCTGCCGATATCTACAATTGCATCCAGAACATGGAGACTCAGAGGTAAAAAGGAAAGCCCAAGATAATTTTGATGCCGACCGAACAGCCGAGGCTGCCTTGACGCAAGGCTTGATCCCAGACACTGTCGACAAAGAAGATGCCACCTGGGAGGTTCAAAAGGTCTTCGAACAGACAGTTCCGAGCATTCCAGAGAAATATGCTACATGCTTGCCTCCTTATCTATTGAATCAATTCCTGAATGTGTCCTTGGCGTTTGAGAGAAGATACATGGAATTAGACAATCCGTTGGTTTCCGAAGAAGCCATTGATCAGGCCATGGAAACACATCGAGCGAAGTTTCAAAAAGCAGTTGCATCTGGCAAATACTGCCAGATCAACCCCATCCAAGCCTTGTCGGAACCCCCAGTAATAGAAGCACTGGAGATGCTTCGCAAGGGGAATGTGACAGTATCTGTAACAGAACATTAGAACTACTTATTTTTGCCGATTGTGTCAGACTTCTCTTGAGTGTGTTTCATGACCGTAGTGAGTTGAGTCTACATCTCAACGGACGGCTCCAATAGATGTCTGTTGGAGCGTGACGAAGAGAAGAGGGGGACTTCACCACGGTGTTGCTCCTTGAACTTACGGGTGCGACTTCTCGAGAAACTTGTACAGATGCGTCGTAGAAATTGAGATTCTTGGTGGCAGGACTATGCTATCTTGTCGAGTACAATACTAGGTGGCTGGTGCTTGGGGTGCAAACGTCCAACAAACTCTTGGGGCGCAATTGCAGATGGATCGGCAGTCGTCTTGGAATTCGTCTTGGGATCAATTCATTCCTTCTTGTTGAGAGCAAGACACCTGTTTGTTGCGAACGTCAACTTCCGATCAAAGTTCTGGACCTTCCGATGTTCTCGAATGCAAATGCAATTTCATTTGGTTCTGCGGGACTTACTGCTCCTGGAGCTAGGCTCGACGCATCGGTCGTCCGAACAACTGATCCCAAGTTCTGGAATACAATTACGGTACTGGCCTCTGAGGTATAGACCCAGCCAAGACATCCATGTGCTTTGGTTGTCGAGAACCAATAGGCCAAAACGTTCTTCTGGCCAAAGTTCTTGAGTTGTAAAAGTTCTGGACGTATTGAGTTCTGGTGCGATTAGTTCTACTCTGCATCGTGTAGTACCGTCGTGACGTGCCGCCACCCACCTCCTCGGAGTGAGTCGCCATGACTCAAATGCTGGCTTGCCATTGGTTTGTTGGGCCCCTCTTTCGAATATCGCATCATAAAGTTCTTGTGTTCAGGTCTCTCCTTCCTAGAGCGCAAAATTCTTGACAACAACTCGTCAGAATTCTGGAACGCGACCACATTGCACTCGGGCTGGTCAAATCAAGAAAACCAGTTTGGTGGGTTGACGTCCAGGCCAGACGGCCCCCACAGCCGCACGTCAATCCCAGATGCAACAAGGGTCTTCCGAACCCAATTGTTCCATGTTCACTACAACATGAACACTACCTTGCAGATAGCATTCCAGTAGCTCCCATAGACTTCAATTTTCACATGGACTAGACTGGCAATCAGGCCTGATGGTACTAACGAAGGATGATCTCAGCAGCTACTTCAGTAGAGTCCACAGTTTTTCTTCCAACCCACAACCCATCGGATCCACAAAGTGTTCCAGTTGGTTGGGATGTACACTTGTTTTGGCCATTGTGAGTTCTTGGATAAACTTGCTTTACTTTCATACGGCAACAGTCAATGAGATCCTCTATTCCGCACCACACGTATCCAACACGGTGATTCATCCTTTAGAGATGGCAGCACTCAAAGTGTCAGCCAATGAGTCGGGTTCGGTGATGCCAGTCATGGAAATGAACACGACTGCTTTCAAGAATTCTATTTTGGAATCTCCAGGTGTGTCTTCATTGCACAGAAAGCCACGATTTGTTTTCCATATAGGACCCCCCAAGACCGGCTCCACAACTATTCAATGTGGTCTCTCCAAGTACTCGAAATTGCTTGCCGATTTGGACCATCTGTATTTTGTGGGCGCCGCCTGTGGGGTGGTGGGTAAGAAAATGGTTCGGAAAAAGCTTGGAAATGGTGAACTTGCCATGCTAGGGGGTATTGTGCATTCCATGTTGGGAAGTGAATATGAAGATAAAAAGGATCCCTTTGACGAGTTGAAGGAAAGGATTGACTACCACTATCCCTTGGGAAATTCAATTGTGTTTAGCGTGGAGGGACTTTCACGGTGGCTGCCCGATCGTCCTAAAACCTGGGAGAAGCTACAATCCCTGTTTGCAGATAGTCCGTACGAAGTGGAGGTAGTCGTTTACTATCGAAACTATTTTGACTGGTTGTTCAGTTTGTACTATCAGGCCAACCAGCTCAAGCGCAAGTTCTTGTATCCAAAGTGGGGAAATCATCACGAGTCTTTCCGTACTTTTCTGGAGGAGCATATGATGTACTTCAACCACACTCTATCGTTGGATCCCGGAGAAAGTTATGATCAATCTCTTGGTGATCACATGACATTCCGATCCTTCGAGAGTTGGAGCCAACATTTTAATGTGTCTGTGATTTCCCTCCATGAAGAGGGTGACATGGTGAACAACTTTTTGTGCCGTGGAACATCCGCGGCCCCCAACTCATGCCGTTTCCTTCAGTCGAACCCAGAATCTTTGCATTCCACAACCAAACGAGTGGCAGCAGACAATTTTGATGCCGTACGTACCGCTGAAACAGCTTGGCAACTGGGACTTGTTCCTTCTTCAGCTTCCATCTCGGGGGTGATTGGAGTAATCAGGAATCTATTCTATGTGAGAAACACCAGCCTTCCCACCATGTATGCTGCCTGCCTTCCAGAATCTTTGGCTAGCCAGTTTGCCAATGCATCGTTGACATTCCACGAAATATATTTGAAACTGGTGAACCCCAATATGTCACGAAGCGTAGTTGACAAAGAACTGCAGGAGCACATGTTCAAGTTTGAGGAGGCGCAAGCCTTAAACAAGTTTTGCCAAATCGATCCGGTGCTTGCACTATCAGACGCCTCGTTGAGAAGGGCATTGGAGCAGTTTTCCAACGAAACTAGCAACAAGGAAAGAAATCCATAGTATTGGTGGGAGACAACTACCATCAATCATCATCTAGGCCTATTTCCAATGGGTGCTTATACATTTGTTCTATGTGCCAGGGGAGTCAAACAAGGCCACTACCCAAGGATTTCAGGAGGCATTTGAGAATTCCAAGCAATACGAATTTGCAAAATGAACAACACAGAACTAATGGATTACAAGGCGATTGCGGTTGAAATCACAATTGCTTGCTGTTCAGATCTCTTGGAGAATCTCTACAATATGATCCCAATCCTCGAGGAGAAACTCAAAGTCAAAGTCGAATGGATCAACATCAGAGCCATCATCAGAACGGTCTGGTTCAAAATCAGAACCAGACCCAGCTCCAGCAGAACCATCAACAGAACCATCGTCAGAATCATCTTCAGAATCATCATCGGAATTATCATCAGAATCATCATCAGAATCATCATCAGAATCATCATCAGAATCATCATCAGGATTACCAACGATGCGCCTCCTTTCGCGCAGTGTCCGAGCAACTTTTGCCACCGCTTCCTCCTCTGTCATCTCAATCCATGGAGAGTTGCGGTCTTCAGGGTCCTGCTTCTTGATGAATCGAGGACGGATGCCTTCAGGTGTCTCCCTGGTGACCTCGCTATGAACCTCCCTAGCGAAGATTCGTTTTTGCTCATTAGGTGTGTTTTGGTATTGTTTCTTGTGTGATGCAACGATGTGCAAGAATCGCGTATACCCTGGGAGCTGGAAAACACCTCGCCCACGTCCTTTGGGAATGTCCAATTCGAAAAATGGAACAATCGTTACGACTTGTTGAGGTCTGTTCATTCTTGCTGGACTAATAGTACCAAGGAGTCCACAAAGGCTTCAAAGGTGACAATGTATGAGTTTCATTTTTAGCATTGTTGTAGTATTGTGCAACTTGAGTCGCTTGTTTACGTGTAACTTACCTTGACAGTTTTCTTGATTGAATAGTCGGGGGGGGGAGACAATTGTTCTGTGAGAATCAAATGCGATGAGCCGAGCATTTGTTCTGATTGGGGTGATGGCATTCTCAGACTCATAGAGTCTCTATTTGGACGAATCTAGGTAGTAGACGGCGACAAATGATGAGGGCCCAAAGAACGGCCTTTTGCACGGAGCTCTTTATGTAAATGTTGGGGTCAGGTGCGAATCCTTCAGACATACACTGCTGACGGAACTGGATCTAAGTGTTTAACATTCACAGAAGGGCTACTCTATGTACGTTTTGACTACCTAGTTCACTGTGCGTTGTGGTCATTCTGCTCCTTGATTCGTCCCTCTTGAAATTCTTGCCAGCCGAATGTTCTGGTAGTTGTCAACAACACAACAGTTCCCAGAAATGCTCAACTCGCCCGTCAGCGGGACTCAAACTGTGCGGACGACGTACAGGACAGTAGACGCGACGACGGGCGACGTACAGGAATGTCCCCTACTCCTCCAGCGGCCAGCATCCACAATTTGAACATCACAGCAACAACATATTGTCCCAGTAATTGCCGCGGTTTGGGACTTTCACACGCATGGCTTGAAACGTCAACGCCTCTTGATGGTCTTCTCAAGTAATGATGTCGGTAGCATGTTCAATAGAGTTCAGCGAGCTGCTTCAGATCGACAGTCAATTGGATCTGCAAAATACTGCAGTTGGTTGGGACTTACAACCCTAACACTAGTGTTGACCATTCTGCTTTCATGGATTAACTTGGTGTTTTTCCACACGACAACAATCAATAACATCGTTTTCCCAACACCACAAGTAGCTGACTTAGCGGTGCATCCGGTACACTCAGAAGCGTTGGACGAGTCCACTACCACCAATTCTGAGTCGCACTTTGTCGCTGCCGTCTTGGAAACGAACACAACTGCTTTCACGAACTCCATCTTGAAGCCTCCACGTTCACCACAAGCAGGAAAGCCGAAGTTCGTCTTCCACATTGGACCCCCCAAGACAGGATCCACTACCATTCAATGCGGCTTGGCCAAGTATTCCAAGTTGTTGGCTGACCTGGACCATTTGTATTTTGTGGGCGCGTCCTGTGGGGAAATGGGGAGAAAGATGGCTCGGAAACCGCTAGAAAATGGAGAAATTGCTATGCTGGGGGGAATTGTGCATGCTATGCTAGGAGTCAAGTATGACGCCGACAAAGACCCCTTCCTTGAGTTGAAAGAGCGAATAGACCGTCACTATCCCCTGGCAAATTCAATTGTGTTTAGCGTGGAGGGACTTTCACGGTGGCTGCCCGATCGTCCTAAAACCTGGGAGAAGCTACAATCCCTGTTTGCAGATAGTCCGTACGAAGTGGAGGTAGTCGTTTACTATCGAAACTATTTTGACTGGTTGTTCAGTCTGTATTTCCAATCTTACCAAGACAATCGCAAATTTAGGTTTCCGAAATGGGAGAATCAACATGATACTTTCCGCAACTTCTTGGAGGAACATATGATGTATTTCAACAAGACGCTAACCTTGAATCCTGATAGCAAGCGTGCTCAATCTCTTGGTGAACACATGACAATCCGATCCTATGAACGTTGGAGCCAACATTTCAATGTATCTGTGATTGCCCTACATGATGAGGGCGACATGGTGACCAACTTTTTGTGTCATGGTACATCTGCAGCCCCCAACTCATGTCGATACTTTCTATCGAACCCTGACTCTTTGCACTCTACAACCAAACGAGTGGCAACCGACAACTATGACACCATTCGCACTGCCGAAACTGCCTGGCAGCTTGGTCTTGTTTCCCCTTCGACTTCCATCAAGGACGTATTGGGAGCCATCCGAGTGTTGTACTATGCGAGAAACACGAGTCTTCCCAACATACATGCTGCATGTCTTCCAGAATCCTTGGCAAATCAGTTTGCCAACGCGTCCATGACGTTCCATGAAAAGTATTTGAAACTGGCCAATCCCAACATCAAACGGGATGCCATGGATATTGCACTGCAAGAACACATGTCCAAGTTTGAGGAGGCCCAAGCAAAAGGAAAATTTTGTCAAATCGACCCGGTGCTTGCACTCTCCGATGATTCATTGAGGAAGGCTTTGGAGCCGTATCTCACCAAAAGGAATTGAGGACATTGACGGAATGACAACCAACGAAAAACGAATCTTCATAGGTTACTGGCAACTTATGTTGCATCCATACGTAATGTTCATATTCGACCTCGAGCGACTCAAGAGGACTCAATGAGAGTCATTGCACGAATCGTTGTACCCCGGAAGGTCGTCAACCAACCTCTACTTGTGGGTGAGAGAAGGTACATACAATAGAGTCAGCCTATTGGATTGTTACTACACAACATAAAATTGAAAATTGAAAGACGAGTCATCGGCACCTTCTTGTCTTTGGAAGTCAAGACCTGACGAATCGTTTACCTACCAATTTGGAGAAGGAGGATTTACAGTTTGTGTGTGTGTGTGTGTGTTTGTATGTTCATCAAAATGGAGTCACAGGTACGAGTAACTTGTTGCACATTGGTGATGCCACACTGAGTCAGTCTTCCAAGTGCCGGCAAGGAGGAGTCAGTGAATGTTGGGGTTGATCCAATGCATCCTCACAATTCTAGGGCGATGTCGTCGAGAATTTGAGGTTCCCTCCTTGTGATCCACTCAAGATCAATGATATCCAAGTTGGCGGTATTGTCGCAGCCTCGGTTGTTTGAATTGTAGAGTTCCTGTGGTTCTGGGGATTGTTCCTGGATGAAGACGTGGGGATGTACAGGCTTGTCAGAGGGCTCTGGTGAAGAAGATGGTGATACCACAGAGGGCTTGCCGCGCACAGAACCATCGGAGGGATCAGTGTTGATGATGGCCTTAGACTCACGTAGAGTATGGGCAACTTTAGCTCTCGCTTCACTTTCGGTCATCAAAATCCATGGGGAGTTTCTATCCCGAGAGTTTTGGCGCTTAAGAAAACGAGGATAGACTCCATCGATCTCTTTCGTAGCCATGTCGTAAACCAACCTGGTGATGTTTGGTTTGTCAGTGTTGCGTGCATTCTTGTATGAGGTCTTGAATGCCGCAATGATGCTGAGGAACCGTCTATTCCCCATAGACTGGAAATTCCCACGCCCTCGTCCTCCGAGGATGTCATATGGCGACGGAACGATTTGCACAGACCTGTTCATCCTTGATGCAGTAATGCTGTTTGACTACGTCTGTACAGAAAGATACGTGGTGCAGGACCAACAAACGGGCAATCATTAGTTTCCTTTGGTAACCATCAACTACGTCCCAGCACACTATCTTACCTTGATAGTTTCTTGGTTGTTTTGTTGCTTGAGGGAGTATTTGTTTTATGAGAGCAATATCTTTTGGTTTTGGTGACTGATATCAGATGAGGAGCATGGAATCTTTTTGTGAAAGACAACCAAGACTTCAAAAGATGAGGGCTCGAAGGTGCAGGACTTTGTAGGGGATGTCTATGTAGTACAGCAGTCTACCAGCACAGATGAATGTACAACAATAGTAGTCCGCTACATACCAGTAAGATATTAGGCGCGAGTTAGTTGTTGGTGGGGGTGATGAAGTTGCTTATGGAACTTCGTTGATTTCTTGGGGAAGGGCACAATACCCTATCCGAACATCCATCGTTTCATTGGTGAAATTTGCATCCCAAGAATTTTGAAGGCATAATTGTAAGTATCCCAGACTCTAAGTAGTGAGTCTTGATCTTGCTTTCACGACGCCGGCCCGGATTTCACGACCATGTGCTTTGGAAGCGACCACTGGTGGTGGTGCAGCAGTAAAAAGGCAGGATGGAGGAGAAAGAAACGACCTCGTCAGAGAACAGAGCATCTTTCCCCTTTGCCCTTGGTGGTGATTGGTGAAAAGCAGAGCAGTGGAGCTGGAAAAGCGAAAACGTCTAAGGCTAAGCCGCCTGTCAACGAAACGATCAGGACCCAGATGAATGATGAACTATTACCTGAAGTAATCTAGAACAATCTTTTCTTGTCTCCTAGCTTCTTGTTGTCGGTCATAGTACTACTAACAACACCGACAGTAAATAGCAATCTCAACACCCATCCAACAGTAGTAGCAATGTTTTTGTGCAGCCTGTTGATAGTAGTTCACAATCCCAACCAAGCTCCCAACACTACCCTAGTGTTCCAGAGTGCATGCACCATAGTAGCTGCCCAGAGATTGCCACTGTCAATGTATAAATAGCTCCATGTCCAACCCAACGCAACCAGTGGTATGAATGATGTCAACGAGATATGATTAAGAGAAAACGCAGTACTGGTCCATAGAACAGCCCATCGCAACGGAAAGAATAGGGAGAGAGTTGGGAGGAGGAACCCACGATACAACACTTCTTCCCACCAGGGCGCGGTGATGCAGGGAGCAATGGATCCGAGCACGGTAGCGGCCATCCCAGGAAGAGGACCATCCAGTTCTTGCGAGGCTCGGAGGAGGAATTGAGATGTGGGAAGGAACCACAGATTCACCAAGTCAGCCACATTGAAAAGTGCAGCTGAGATGTAGTATCCACCAATCACCCACCATGCCCACTGGCAACTGCTTGTCTCTCCATTGCTGCTTCCTGTTAGTACAGGCGACGAGAGTGGCGAAGCCGAAGTTCGGTTGGATAGTGACAAGTTTCTTGACTTCCCGAACACATCCATCCCACCATGTTTCGGAGACATTCGGCATCTAGTCGCGGCCGAAGACCGAGAACCATTACGGGCGTCGTGCTGGTGGTGGAGTGGACATAAATTGACATACCACAATCCATGCAAAGGTTGTGGTCGTGGCCCTCGCCTCAACAGGATTGTGCCCACAGCTACCCACACCAGATGACCAAACAAGATGGAGATTGAGTCTCGCATGGGTTGAGAGAACCTCCTCCATGGAAAGAACCTCGTTTTGCCAATCAGGCTTAGAACGGAACCAAGAAGAAGGGGATGCAGGAAGGATGTCGAGATAAAGCCCATCAAGAGCAACATGCAAGTTGTCCTACTTGATTTCTTGACAGTATCAAGATCATGTGCAGTTTGTGTGTACAGTTGATTCCAAGGAAGAGATGCGGGCTGAGTGGTCGTTGGACTCGTGCGACGATACCGACCGTACCCCATCAAGACCAGGAATCCAACAAGTCTGTGATAGTAACACCAAGAAGAAGTGAGACGACAGCCACTACTACTACAAGAATCACCACCACCCCTACACCAGCACAATTGCAGTTTTGACGTACGTATCCATTCCAATGGATTGAAAATGTCCGCGTTCATTGGGTAAAAGTTGAAATGGAAAAGAAATGGCCTGTTGCGACAGAACGACCGTATGGAAACCATAAAAGACGAGGACCAGAAGTAGTTGTGACCAGTGGCGCAAGGTGAAGATCCATGTTGGGATAAAGGCTGGTATATTCTCTGGACGTTGGAGATTGGGTTGGGAGATCCATGGAAGAATCGCCTGCCAAGACGGCGGCGCGACAAAAAAGAGGCTTCTCTTGGAATTCGGGTGGTTCGGCGACGAGGACGAGTGGGGAACTTGGGCACACGTCGAAACTTCTGACTGGTGCTGAATGATGGCTGGATCATGGCATCTCCTGACAACCACTGGATGTGGTTGGAAAACTAGAGGAATCGGTCCTACCGGTAGTCGCAACGTCCTGATTGGGACAGACACTACAAACGCCCAAGTTACGGAGAAAGGGGTCGTTGCAACATTCCACACCAGCCATACAAAGACTAGAAGGTTCCAACGAGTGTTGAATCGGCCCATCATCCTACACAACCGCAAACGTTGGATTAGTCGAAGAATAATACTAATTTCCCATTCATGTTGCTGATGAATAACCAACAAGTGTCGTAGTTGATATAGATACAGGACCGCAACAAGTCATGGACAATGTTTTAGCCGCACCCCCCGTCGTGGGCGGTGGTGTTTGTCGCAGATGAGAATCCTCCGGGTGATGTATAGATGTGGATTTGAATCAATCGACTGGAAGTCTTCGCCATGGCCTCTGGCATGGCGCTAGCTCGTCATTCGTCATTGGAAAAGCGACGCTGGTTGGAGGTGCACTCATCATCCCACCACACTTTTCCTTTTAGATCTCTTTTGTAGTTGATCTATTAGAAAACAGTTCCAGCAATAGAATGGACAAGATTTTGAGCAAGCTTCCTCCCATGAAGCCCATGAAGGTGAATGTTCGATCGGAACAACTCACCTACGTCAGTGCTGGAGTTGTGGGAACAGTGGCAGCCATTCAACTCTTCACGGATTGGGATCCTCTTGGTCGTTGCTTGACCTTTTGGAAGCAACTCCGTGCTCAGGTACGATGTTCAAGTCTCATTTTAGAATGATTGTTCCTTTTGGTTTCTCAACTGCCGCTGCAATCTTTTGTGTTCACAATATTTTATTGTCCACTCCACCTACTACTGCTGTTCGGTTTGTAGGAAAAACGCCTTTCCTGTGCTGGAACCGTCGACGAGGGAGCCGACGGATACTTGGGCTTGCACGGTGAGGAAGATGTCCAAGTCCGCAACTCCCAATACAAAAAGTTGGTGAATGCTTACTATGATCTCGCCACCGTCTTTTATGAGTGGGGTTGGGGTCCCAGTTTCCATTTCCACTCTCGCTTCCCATTCGAGTCCTTTTGGGAGGGAACTCGTCGTCATGAGTACCAACTTGCTGCTCACTTGAATGTCACTCGAGCTGGTCACGTTTTGGATGTTGGTTGTGGAATTGGAGGACCTATGCGCAACATTGCTCGATTCCTTGGCTGCAAGGCCACTGGAGTTACCTTGAACCCTTACCAAGTCGACCGTGGAAATGAACTCTGTGCCCGAGATGCCACCATCGCGGATACTACCAAGTTGGTCCAAGGAGATTTCATGCATTTGCCTTTTGAGAAGGAGACTTTCGATGCGGCTTACGCCATTGAGGCTACTTGCCACGCCCCTGACCGTGTTGGAGTGTACAAGCAAGTCTATGATGTTCTCAAGCCTGGAAGCCGATTTGTCTTGTATGAGTGGTGCATGACCGACAAGTACGACCCTAACAACGCCCGCCATCAACAACTCAAGAAGAAGATTGAAGAAGGAAATGGACTTCCTGACATTACTACCTGCGACGAATGCTATAAGGCCATGGAAGCTGCTGGATTCACCATGATTGAGGCTTACGATGTTGCCGAGGGATACGAAGCCAAGGGACTTGCCGCCCCTTGGATGACCCCCTTGACCCCATCGTGGAACCCTATCTCGCAACGATTCCAATTCAACTGGTTGGGTGCCATTATCACCAACGTGTCTATTTACTTGATGGAGTTGCTCTGGATCGCTCCCAAGGGAACTGTCAAGACCCAAAAGTACCTCCAAGACGGAGGAATGGCCTTGGTGTATGCCGGACAAGAACAAATCTTCACCATTGCCTACTTTATGGTGGGAGAGAAAAAGTAAGCATGTTGTTGGGACATGTAGCAGCAGGCATCCCATGACCGCCGGTACTCGTAGATCATGGAGTTTGGCCACAACAATATGACGTAGACGCTTGAATATCAGTACATTTAATTGTGTGTATGTGTGCGAGATCGTCGTACTATTATTACTAAGTATTCGTAACGCGATTTCTTACACATTGAAATACTAGTAGTTATTAGTAGTACTGTACTACTACTACCTAGTAGAAACTAGGAAAACATGCTCGTCGTCGTTGTCGTGGCGCTTGTCATCATCCGTTGGCCAGTCTTTGTTGTAGCACAACACGTGGACTCCTTGCGGTAAAAGATGGTCGTTGTGCGTGGATTCATCCTATTATTAGAACTCTAGAACTTCATGGAAAAGGCGTTTTGTCAAACACGTTGTGTTTAGTGTTTGCTAGAGAAAAGACGCATATCCTTACAACAGAACAGCACTCTACCACCACCACCACAGGTGCTCGTAGCGTTTGGATTGGACGATGGTGGATACGCTCGCACACGTCGTCGAGCTCCCGTTTCCAGTCCACCCGCTACGAGTTCTCACTACTCGTGCTACAGTGCGAGTACGTGTAGGAAAAATGAACCTCGCCTTCATTCAAAATTTACTATGACACAGAGACGCTTCTGCGACATTTCTTTTCATATTAGAGTTCGATTTTCTTCCGTCCGCCGGCCTGGAGTCTCACAAGATTCAACTGCACTCGTACCCAAGCCTACGACCAACGAACGATCCACACCGTCATATTGGACCAATCACTTCCTGGTATTCTCAGGGTTGCTGTTGTTGCTGGCTTTCGGTGGTTGCTGCTGCGCTACTCTTTACTTGTCGTACTTTTTCTCTCTGACCAAATACATCACATCATCCACTGGTCCAGTCTTCAGCAACAAAGTTTGTAGATAACGCATTGTTCATTTCTCATTAGCTTCAGACATCCACTTGACATAATGGCTCCAACGTTTCGTCGTATGACATCCCGGGCCGAATGGGAGGCAAGGGAAGAGTCTGACTCCGATTCTGCAGTGACTCCAGGAATCCGTTACAGAACCTTGAACAAAAGCAAGTCTCGTGTGATCCTCCCACGGCTCATCAAACGAAACCTCACCTTTCATCAATCGAAGAACAACTTTGCTGTGCAGAACCTTCACGAGAAAGCTCGCTTGTCACCTCTTTTGTTTCGAGATTGGTTTCACGTTTTATTGAGATTGCCCTTTCATATTTCCATCGGATCCTTGTTGGCAGTCTGGACCTTGATGATCATGTTGTGGGCTCAAGTGTATGTCTGGATCGACACGGTTTCCAAAGAGGCAGACTGTGGGCTGGGAGAACCGGGATTCCCCATTGCCTACCCCACTGCCTTTGCATTTTCCTTGGAAACGTGCACCACAGTCGGATGTATGTATAATGGTTTATGAGAAATTGATATTTGATGATGCGATGGACTACACACTCAATGCTCGCTTTCCTCTCCTTTTCAGATGGGCTCCCTGGATCGACCAATGCCTTTTTTGAATCTAACTGTCCCTCTGTTCAAGCGTCCATTTTCATTCAAATGCTCTGGAGCATGATGTTCAATGCTTTTCTGTTTGCATTTTTCTACAATTGGTTGTCCAAATGTGAAAGCCGAGGAAGTCAAGTAGTTTTTAGCAACAAGATCGCCATTCAAACGGATGACAAGACCGGGAAGGTTGTGATTTCGTTGCGATGTTATGATGTTGATGCCAGATTTCCAGTGGTCGAAGCCCATGTTCGAATGTATGTGATGGATAGAAGAATGAAGATGCATCTTTTGCGGATTCAAGAACCCGACGATGACATGGGTGCCACCATGCACATTAGTATCCCCACCGAAATCAAGCATCACGTCGACACATACTCTCCACTTTCTCCAAGGTGCATGCCGATGATTGTGAACAGCAATGGCTTGAATCTGCGTGAGGCGGACTCCAACGTTGGAAACAGAGATGGTCTCTATTGCCCTGTTTGTGGTGAAGCCTTTGGATCTTACATGCGATTGAAGAGACATCTACGATACCAACGAGTCATCGAAGAGCAAAGCGACTACCCAATGAAGGACTCCCATCGAGAATTTGAAATGCCAGATATTCAACCATTGTCTTTGCAGGAAGTCAAAACGTTCATGGAGAGTTTCATGTCCGAAATTATTGTCGTGGTTGAAGGAATCGATCCGCAAGTGTCGGGGACCTTCCAAGCTTTGCAATCTTACAAATACGAAGATATTGCTTGGGAAGGAGAGTTTGAACCATGTATTTTCGTGGAGAATAACGATTTCTGTGTCGATCTGTCGAAGTTCCATCAAATGAGAATGCCGCTCTCTCCTCCTCCCTCCGAAATGGAAGAGCTTTCTGAAGAGCGTTCCGTTGACTTTTCCGATACAGACGAATCCGCTGCTGCAGAGCATTCACCAGAAGTGCCAATTGCCAACGGTGACCACCACACTTCAAAATCTACTGTCGATGCCTAGTCATCGTCGCAGGTTGCCTAGCACTCCTTTGTACAATTGATAGATCACCATTCCTATATTACTTTGTACCGATCTTCTAGAAACAAACTGATGTGGACATTGACGAGAAGAAATGATGAGCTTTAGGTGGTCCAACATGGACTTTTCGTACAGTGTAGGAGTATTGGACGATCATACTCCAGCAAGTTATTTCATCAGGATACTACTCGTACTTGTCCTCTTTTCGAGTTTCTTTCTATCCATGCTAATGATCTGTCCTTGGCGTCCTCGAACCATTTTTGGAAAGGATTCCTGCGAATGCTCTGGAAGGTCTACCAAACAGGGTGCGTGACGTCAGGAGTGATTAAAGGTCGACTGCCAACCGATCACATCCACAACCCACATCACCGTTCACCACTGACACCAACGTCTTGGGCAACAAAGGGTTCACCCCATCTGTTGCTTCTCAAAATCAATATTCGCTGCGAAAACCTCAGATCTCATTGTGTTTCTCCATCTCTGAGTTGGGATCGTTTCTGATTTTCTTCCTTCAGTAGACTTGAGCAAAATTCTCAAGAATTCATTGACAATGTCAAAACTCCGGAACCAACGAAGCTATTGTGTGTGGCCCTTTGCTATTGTACTCTTGACCATCTTGCAGTTTCTGAAAGTTGATGTCATGGCTGGGAGTACACAGTCTTTGTCTGGCGGATTCATATTTCGAGCTACCTCTCCCAAATTGACCTCCTTGACTTCCTCAAGCAGGAACATCAACAAGGCTGGCGCAGTGTCATCTATGGCCACATTACGAGGTGGTTCGTACAAGCCCCTCTCAAGTTCTCTAATGTATTATGGACGAGTGGCACTAGCTGGTGGCATCGCGGGAGCTGCCGGTACAAGTACATTGTATCCTCTCGACATTGCAAAAACTCTCCGACAGTCCGACCCTTCCAAATACAAGTCCGTCAGAACAGCACTCCAGGATTTAGTTCGAACCAAGTCCCCAAGTGGAGGAACTCAATGGCATGTACACAAGGCCTACCGAGGTATTATTCCAGCTGCAGTTGGGGCTATTCCAAGTTCAGCTCTCTATTTCGGAGCCTATGAGTCAAGCAAACGACATTTGGAACGAAAATTGGGCGCAGATACGGCTCTGCGTCGCTTTTTTGTACATGGATTGGCAGCGGCCAGTGGGAACACTCTTTCATCTGCTGTTTTTGTTCCCAAAGAAGTCATCAAGCAGCAGCTACAATGCTCATCCGCCTCGTCTATTAGTGAGGTGGTTTGGAAAATATTACAAGAAAAGGGCATCATGGGACTCTACACTGGTTTCGGAGCCACTTTGATGCGGAATATTCCCTCCGCTATGCTTCGATTTGTTTTGTATGAAGAATGCAAGCGAGTATGGGGGTATCGAAAGGGAGAGCAAGTTCCGATTGGTCTGTTTGTTTCAGGTGCCGTAGCTGGAGCTGTCGCCTCGGGCATTATGACACCAGTTGATGTCGTCAAGACAAGGTTGGCCACTGGTGTCTGTCAAGGCAATGTACTCCAATGCTTGCAGCAGGTTCTTCAGCAATCGGGGTGGCAGGGCCTTTATGCCGGAGCAGGGACTCGGATCTTGTGGAGCGGTGCTTTTGCAGCAATTGGTTTCAGCACTTTCGAGCTGGCCAAGACGGCCTTTGGTGTCGTCGATTCTGCCAGCACACAAGCACAAACCGAGGTATATGAGGGGGTACAGAAGCACAGCACTAGCTTGCTTGAACGAAAGGCGTGAGCAACGCGGAGATCTCAATTCGAAATGTGCGCCGTAGCTAGCTTTGTGCCAAATATTGGAACTGTGCCTTTTGCCTGGCAATATTGATAACGATAGTCCTGCAAGGACACAGCCTTAGTCTAGGAGAATGAAAAGGGTCCTGGCATAGAGCTCAACTCCTATGCACTTCGAAGTCGTGAAAATTCCATTGAAAGCATCGAAGATGACTCACCAGAATGTGTTGTTCAATGCAGTTTTTCTGTGTTCACGAGTTCTTGTTTTTGCTTAACACCTTTCCACTACGTGGTGAACATTGTTATGACTTCTCTCTTCACAATGACCAAGGATGAGTTTCACTGAGTGGTCTCTCATACTACAACACTGGTGTACCGGTAGTACAACACTACGAGTACCGTACTGCGTACCACCTGGTACTTGCTGGTTTTGGAGGAGCAGAGCAACAACTACTAACAACGTTAGTACTAGAGGTTCTGTGACCACCGATCTGGCCGGAATATTTGAATGCTGCTCTGTCTATTGTGGAACCACGAATCACCATAGACTACTGCTAGAGGTAGTAGACACTATAGAGATGACTGCATGCATCGAACTTGTGTGCACTTGAAGAATTCGGTGCTTTGTTAAACAAGATCCCCTCCTTCGCGAATGGAGTGGCTACGTTGATGGTGGCGTGCAATAACAACCTACTAGTAGTACATGTCATTCCATTGACCAAACGCGGTAATGATACTTGTTGCAGCAACACAGCAACAACACGAAGAGAAGCGGAGGAGGCAATAACGGGAGAAGCAAGTTCTTGTTAGTAGCAGCAGCCACCGGTTGTTGTGTAGCTATGAGTACTCTCTAGCTGTACTACCTACATGTCACTTTGCTCTATAATAACTGTTTCGAGACTATGCAGCGGAGTGCTCGCTGGACAACAGCCGAGGAGTTCTCAAGAACTTCACCATTGTCGCAGTCGTCGCCCCTGATTTCTTTCAATTCCGGTGAAACTTACAAAGCTTGTTGTTGACAACGACATAAAAATCTAAACGATGCGAAATACAAGAAGGCACGAAATGAATACGATGGTCGGCTTCTCCTCAAACAAGGGAAACAGAACAAGATTGACCAGCTGCTACAGTATTCAAATGTTGCCACCGCTCCATGAGGACAGTTGCGATGATGATGAGTCTTCTCAAGTTGCAGCAAATCGAGAAATGGATGTAAAACCGCGCCCAGCCTGGACAGAATGCGATGTATCGCAAGGAAGATCATTCAATCGTCCACAGCTGCATCGACAAGATTCTAGTAGAAGCAACTCGTCTCCACCTCAACAACCGAAAAGAATGACTTCCTTGGAGTTGACCCCAGAGGCCGCAGCTGAGATTGCAAGGCTTATGGTAAAGGCAAATCCATGAAGAACTGACTCTCCAAATACAGGTAGGAGCTCATACTAGGAGGGAATGAGTGAGATACTCATGCTTCCTTGTTGAGGGTTAGTACTATGTTCAAAACTACTTCTTGCTTGGAGCCTCCAAAGCGTGCTTCTCTCTTTCTTGTTGTATCGGAAGACAATTGTACTACTACTATCACTATATCTTGGACGATTCAATGCAAATACCACTTCCACAATACAGTACTAACTGTAAGCTGTCTACAACTAATGTTGGTACAAACAGTAGTGTCAAAGTCTCCTCAGCATTAACGTCGAACTAACTACTAGTATCTTGTTCGAGTAGTAGCACTTATTGCTTGATTTCGCTCTGTACTGCTGTTTTGAACTACGGACGAACGAGTTTTCTGAGACTTCTTAGTACTACTAGCATTGGTATCATTATTTTCTTTACCTAATTGTGGCTGTGGTACTACGAAAGACACTCACTACCAGTACTTCCGGTAGCTCATGAAATGGACCAATATTGACGGGTTCTACAGATGGTGGCGATATTTGGGGAGTCTTTCCCCTTTTTCTTCCCGTCCAGACACACCACCTACCGCCAAAGGTAACGACCGTCGTATCGCAGGTGGGAAACTATTCTGGTAGTACCGTCGTAGCATGCATTTTATGATCCTGTAGCTACAAGGGTTGGAACACAAATGAAAACGTCTGATACCACAACAACGGATCATTTAGTAGCTGGAGAAGAAGAGTCACCCACCACCATGACTGTGAAGGCTGGTGCAAATAGTATGCAGGAGGATCGTTTTCACTATCACGATACGCTATGCTGCTCAAAGAGCACCATTTGAATCACTTTGCAGCAAATACAGATAAATCCAACCTGAGGATACCACACTCTCGTCTCAAATACTATTTGCATCACCTTCAGCTTGAATCAAGACCAGTTCAATGACAGCTTGAACAATAAAAGGCCAAAACCCACCCTCTAATCCAATCAAAGCCTGGGCAATCCAAACTCAGCCATTTGGCACAGGCCCAGATGAAACTCGGTGTTGCAGCAGGTACACAGAGTATTTCAAACAGGCAGAGCAACTGGGCAAAGACCCCCCATCCAAAAAATGATGCAATGAGCCACCAGTCAAAACCTTCCTTGGAAAAGTCATACACAATCGCCCCCGTAGCACAACATCCCAGCAGGAGAGCGGTGATCGATGTCAACGCCTTGGCACAACCATCCCCTGCGCCCATTGGGCTCATCCTTCGGAGAAGGAAGGGACCGCCACAAAAAAAACACCGAACACAAACTCCAACATCCCAAACAAGACAACGACGCAATTCACGTAGGTTTCGATGATAAATTCTGACACGTCCGCCTCACCATTGCAAATCTCTTCTGACGTCGCCGTTCTCCCAGCAAAGGCCACCCCGACTCCAATGCTGACTGCCTCTAGAAATATAGCTGTGCACGAACAACATCCTTGGCCGCACGTATTGATGATATCAACAATGTACAAATTCCAAAAGCCATGCCTCCAATGTAAAATCCGAATTCGTAACGTCGCCTCCGGAAAACGCTGTCCTCACAAGACCGATAACTGGGTCCACCATCCAACATGATGGTGCTACTCACATACCACATGCAAGTCTTATTTTCTTCTTCGTCGTTGCCCATCATCGTCACATTATCATATTCCACTGTGAGATTGTGTAAGAGAGATTCACCGAAAGAGTAGATGTGTGGGTATTCAGGGTCGGCACAGGAACGTCCCACGCAGAGGGGAATGCCACGGTAATAGAAAAAACGAGAATACGCGAATCCGTTGGATTCATTCCAGACATCAATGCATGTTTTTGTCTGATTTTGGAGTATCAATTGTCCACCCAAGACATGGACGCAAGTGTTATGCATCGTGATAATAAAAGAATCCTCTGCGGTGTGATTTCTAGCAGTGTTGGTGGTGGGAATTTCGCTGTTGTTCTGGATAGCTGCTACCTGTTGGCGTGCACGCTCAGAATCGAGAAAATGCACCGAGCAACTTCTAGCGTCGATGTCGCAAGATGGAAGTCTTTCTTCCATGGCTTCCATCAAGAACGAATCATAAGTGACACCAGTTGCATTCTCCATGAGAAGGATTTCAATATCAATGGATACAGCGTTGGTCTCTAGTTGACATTCAATGTAGTCTTGGACGTCAAATTCCGAACAGGAAACCCTTTTGAAGAAACAAAAGAAGAGTAGGATGGACATGGCCCAACACTTCTGCCATGGCAGGGTACGGAATCGGGATGCCATCTTGCTTCCAGTTAGCAGGTTGATGAATACCGTGTTTCATATTGTTTTTGTGGGGCGCAAAACGGGGCACGGGTCTGACTCCATATTAGCAGTTTTACAATCAATTCTTACGTCCTTCTACCTGGTACTCGTCCTACGAGTACGTTTGTGATTCTTCCTCCTCCGGATCTTCACACAAGAAGAATGTGAATATACATAGTAGATAATAATGATTTACTGTCAAGCTAGGATTCTTCTCCTGTGTACCTTCATAGGTATCTATTGTATAATCATAGGTACCATAATGTAAGACCTTTCAACACGAGCAGCTAGCGTCAAGAAGAGCTGAATATCCTCCTCGTCAGCTCCATCACGGGGCGGCAATTACCGGTAGTATCATTGCTCACCGAGAAGAAGAACCTACAAGGACTACCAACGTTTGTGCTACTGTACATATCACTACTAGTAGTAATATTGCCCATAGGTACCTCTACAACTACTGGGCTGTCTAGTTGTGGTTGGCACGCCCGCAACTGAGTTAATTCCATACTACTAACTGCTAGAGAGGGAGTCAGCGCAAGAAATTATGGTTATTCACTTTGAGAGTATTGTCTAACAATGGTTGCCCTGCAAATTAATAGTTTGTGATATTTTTTACTACGCCGTCGGTTGCACCACATGATGCACATGATGATAAAGTACGAGCAGCCTTTATGTGACTTTTTCTTAAGTCCCGCACATTATTAAAACATACAGACCGGAATAAGTGGATGCATGTCACAAGGTCAGCGTCCTCACCATTCGGAGCAAACCTGAATCATGGAAGAACCTCACATTTTTGGGTTATCACTCGCAGCAACAGGCTGTGTGAAATGCCACCCCCTGGTCCCACCGGGAAGAACAATCCAGGTACATTGTTCGAGTGCTTCTCTCCAAACAGCATGTCTGACGACGACGGATCTTGGGACGAGAGTGGAGCATTTCCTACTTCATCTGAAAGCAGCAAGAGCAGACAAAAGAATCATATCTTTACGGACGAACCCTTTGAAGGAGAGTACTACGCATCCCTCGAAGTTGTGAACGAAGGGTCCAGAGAAAACACGGCCGATAACTCAGAGCCATCTACTGAAGGTTGCGTGGCTGTTTCCACAACGAGTTCTGAGACACCTGCTGTTGACAACACTGCAGATACCAATCTTCGTCGTGTGAAAATGGCCCAGCAGCAACAGAACCAGCAGACAACTCAACAAGTGGGAAAGAACACAAACGCCTCTCCAAGTGCTGTTGGAGTGTACCCTTTCAATATCTACCAGTCATTGACCAAGTTTGACCAGAAGAAGAACTTTTCTGATCCCGGCGGTGTCAAGCCAAGCTCGAGTTACGTTTCCGTGTCTACGCGAGGAAGCAACCAGCGCAAGGCCGACAGTGAAGAGGCATCCATGCCATCTCCAATAGCCCCGATGTCTGTTGGAGAAGAATCATCCGTTATTTCTGACCAGCAAAGTCAAGTGATGGAGGCGGTGAGTCTTCAGGCGCCCAACTCCTCCGTTATGTCTGCTCGTTCCCGCCGCCAAAGTAAACGATCCTACACCATCCGCCATACCTTGTCGACCACTCAGCAAGTCAATGCCCACCCAGCAACCATGCTTAGAAACCTCTTTATTGGGGTCGAACAAGAGCGTCACATGCACAAGTTGGCAGCCCAGAATCTGCGTGCCGTTCACAACTGGATTCTGTTCTTTCCTTCTATTTTGCTCACTTTGCTCAGCGGTGTGGGTGTTTTCATCTTGGAAGCCGAATTGAATATTTCGGAGAATGCTCAGGTGTATTGTTCCATCATAGTCGGAGTCATGGCTGTGGTTTCTGTGTTCTGGCAAGCCTTGAGCAAAATGTTGGACTTGGGAACGCGTGGAAGTCTCCACAGTGCCACAGCATCTGCCTTGAAACGCCTATCGGAAGATATCTTGTTGACGTTGTCTGCTAGTGAGACAGTGCCAGCCGAGTATGTGGCTTTGGTCAGCGAAAAGTTTGCACAAGCGTTGGACGCTTGCCCCTCCACTGTTCCATACAAGCTCGAGGCTGCCTATACGACTGTTTCTGATCGAATGGTTCTGATGTTGAAACCTCCTATGGGTCAGCCACCACGAAAGAATGTGCACAAGTTGGACTATATGAGGTTGTATGCAACGGCGTATGATGAATTGTCGACGGAAATCATTCACCACTGGACCTGGCCATTGACTCCGCCACCACCCAGATCCGCAAGCGAGGCTGCTCTGCGCAGTTTCAAAACTATTGTGACCGAAGGGCGTGAGGCTGTTCGTCCCAACCGTGGTTGTTTTGGATTGTTCCTCCCTTGCATGTCAGGGGGTGAAGTGGAGCGAAGCCTCTTTGACGTTGTTCCACATCATACAGAGCCAGGGTCAAACTACCCTGTCCGCACAGGTCCCTTTGGACAAGAAGTTTGACTGGAGGAGTAAACCAAACGATGGGGTCGGCATCATCGTTGCCCCAACCATTTTATGGATGCGCGTTTTTGTAGTACCTCGGAGGCTATTAATTAGTCACGAGTTATGTGAACCGTGATTCAACATAGAACCGTTGCCCAGATCGTTCGAACGCCATCTCATCCTCGTCGACCGGCCTTGACAGACACATCACTTATCAAGTTGTGGTGTTGTTGTTGTAAACATGCCTCCACCTTCTAGGTTTGCCTTGAATCCAGCCTTTGCTGCAGCCCATGGACTGAAAAAGGACACCGACAAAGATGAAATCAAAGTTCCGTCTACAACTCAACAAGGAGCCACCACCAAGCGACTTGAGAGTATGCTTCAACAAGCTCGAACGACTGGGAAACTGCGAGCAGCCAACATTTCCTTGACATATCCTCTTCCCGATTCCGTATTTGATTTGAGGCTCGGACTGTCTGTAGATCTGGATATGAAAGCTTCTGCAGGAGCTACTCCACTTCATTTTGCCGAAGAAACACTGACATCGGTCGATCTTTCGGACAATGATATTGGTGGATCCATGGATGAGCGAGTGGTGCGATATCAGCAGATTCAAATCATGAGATGGAAACGGTGTGGGTTGGAACAGATTGTGGATCTTTCTAGTTTGGAGACTCTTGCTATTTTGGATTTGGCTGGAAACTGTATGGAACAGATCCTCTTGTCATTCTTACCGCAAGTATGTCTCCAAGAGCTGGATCTGTCCCAAAATCGTTTGACAAGCCTTGATGCAGTGGGACCAATTGAATTCCCTCAACTGGAGACTTTGGATTTGTCATCCAATCAGCTGTCAAATCTGGAGAATACACAGTTGTCCACACCCCGACTCCGTACTCTTCGTGCCTCGCACAACAAACTCCAAAGCTTTCCCGACTTTCTACAATCAGCAACGCCAAATCTCCAAGTACTGGATCTCTCTCACAACCATTTGAACCAATCAGAAGTAGATTTGTCTGAGTTTTCTCAACTCCAGTCGGTGATGCTAGCGTTCAATCGTCTCAGTGCAGTTCCCACCATTCCGCAGAAAGTAACCAAAATGGACCTGACAACTAACAAGTTGGTTTCCATCAAGGGGCTCTACAAAGATTCAACTCAAGATAGCGGTTTGGTTGATTTATTACTTCAAGATAACTACCTGGATGCATTGGACGCTGACATGATTGAATGTTGCAAACGCCTCCAACGCTTGGACTTATCAGCCAATAAGCTGAAAAACCTACCATATCAACTCGGCTTCTTGTCCCAGTTGACGCAGCTATCGCTGACAGGGAATCCCCTGTTTGCGTTCAAATCCAAGGACATTGAAAATCCAACGTCCTTGTTGCAGGTACTGAGGAATAGAGCACCCAAACAGGACACGGATATCCAGAAACCTACCACCAAGGTTCTATCCTCGTGCTTGCATCGAAATCATTCACTCCAAATTCCAAATCAGGGAAATCCTGCGGAGGTATTGGCCCAGTTGGTAAACGAGTTGCAAGCGAACCCCTCGACAGCGTTTGATATCACTGAAAAGGTTGTCGCTGACAAGTGTGGTCTTGAGGCAGTTCCAGAAAGTCTCTTTACAGTGCTCCAAAATATCAGGGAGATCTCGTTCTGCGACAACAAGCTGGTGTCTCTTCCTGAAACTTTGGGCTCTTCATGTCCCAAGCTTTCGCGACTTTCGCTGGCGCGCAACCGAATGGAGAACCTGGGTGCATGGTTTCTGGACTCTCCGACTCTCGCGTGGTCGACTAGTTTGGTTTCCTTGGATCTGTCAAGCAACCGAGTGTGTGAATTCCCAGGATCAGTATTCACCAAACTCCCGGCATTGGAGGTTCTTCGTATGCCATACTGTAAACTCCGGTCGGTCGATGATTGGACGACCCTGCCTAGTACCTTGACCATATTGGACTTGGGTGACAATGTCATTGAGCAAATAGACAAGCTGGTCGTCCATCTTGCAGCATGCTGCCCAGCCTTATCTATTTTGTGCCTCCAACAAAACTATATCAACCGAATTCCACCTACACTAGGATTGCTACAGGACTATTGTCCGAACCTCCGAGCCTTGGATCTCAAGGGAAATCCCCAACATGGAGTCCGCCCTGAAGTGTTGGCCAAACCGGCCGCGGACCAGTTGGTCTACCTTCGAAACCGATTGACAGCAGAGATGGTAGCGAAGACCAAAAATGAAATTGAATCCCTAAAAGAACCATTGGGTGTCAACAACAATGAGGTGGTCGTGGAAGAAGGGGGCGACACAACGCCCACTGCTCCTGATCCAACACCGGCACCCAACGCAGCTGTGGAAGAGCAAATCTCCACTGAGAAAGCAACTACAGCATCTCCAGTCCTCGACGAAATCCAACTCAACATTACCAAGCTGGAAGCAGAACTGGAGAGCCTTTCCATTTCACAAGCCAAGAGATATGCACTGAAGAAATCTTTGGCCATGGAACGATCAAAACTGATTCGGGAAGAACGCAAGTTGGGTCTTCGCAAATAAAAACTGCTAGAATACCTTGTACTGTTGTTTGTGTATCTACCCTATCCGTCAGTTTGCTTGTATCCACAAAATCCCACAGATCGATTGTCCATTATTATTTCTTGTTTCTTGTTGTTTACAGCGCCTTGAATTTACGATGTTGATAGAGATCAAAGTTTCGTGTTTGACTTGGCGCCGCATGCAAAGGCTTGCGCGTAGAGACTTTCTTTCCGGAAGGAATGACTTCTACTGTCTGCAATCGTCCCATTTGTACCAACTGTCCCACAAACAACAAGGTCAATCCCATGGCCAATTCCAGGTAGACATCCATGGGAGGCAAGGGCGCCGTACTGCCCAAATCTTGTAGGATGGTTCGATAGTGTTGTGTACTAAAGGCAGCGTGGGCAAGTAGGAGTGTGCCGAACGTTGTCAAGATGGTTCCAAAAGACAACATGATGAAGGAGAGACTGTCAGGACAACCACAATACAAAAGTCGTACGAGTAGCAGCGTTGTTGTAGTTGTAGTAGTTGTTGTTGTTGTTGTGGCATTTGGCAGAGAGAACCTGAACGAGTGCGCCGCCCGTGATTCGAGTGAGGAAGGTCAGACCACCTACAGAATTGGGGGAAGGGGTTTGAGGGGACCTGAAACCACAAACCGTAGAGCAAAAAGTACCGGTACTGCTGCTCTACCGGTATGTAGTAAACGCTCATCTCCTCTATGTGGGTTCTCATTGGACATGGGTCCGACCTGGATCTTGTCCATAGTGACGACTGAAAGGCTATAATAAATCTTAAAGCAGGAACGACTCGGCAAAACAACAAGGAAGAACCCCCCCGAGAGAAAACGCGTGATGTAAAGCGACGACGGTGGTACCGAAGTCCTACGTGCTCGGGTTGTTTTGTTCCCAAAGAATCCGACCCCTCTCCCACTTTCAGGCCCAAGTACGATACTACGATCGTGACAAAGAGAACGTTGACATTATTTCGCTCCAGGACCGCACTGGTACTGCTGCTGCTGCTGTTCGAGAGAGAAAAAGAGTCTTTGGACGTCACCCTCCTACAATAAGGATTGTTGTTACTCTTGCTGTGGTAGGTTGGTTGGTAGTTTCACAGATCTAACTACCCCAAGTAAGTGAGGGAGTGTCAGAACAAGAAAGTAAGCTTCTCGATTTCCATCCACACTCCACACACGCACAGACGCAAACCCACGCACTCCGAGTGTCCATCACGACTACCGTAGCATCCAAAGAAAGACCACCAAAGAAGAAACCCAAACAACACATCCATCATGGGACAAACCTGCAGTTCAGCCGCATGTGCCAGCCCCGCAGAACCCGAAATCGAAGAACTGAGTCGGAACGACTCCCCGGATCCTGTCATGTACGATTTGATGCGTCAATCCATTCGGGCTACCACACCTACCGATGCCTCTTCGACAACGAAACAAAATACCAAACGAAAGCCTCCTGGTCAACATCATTTGCTCTATAGCAAACACGCTTCCAAAGGCGAGACTCCTATATCCTTGGATGTGCACAACAATTTTCCCAAACCCAGTACTGGTACTTCTCCATCTCGCACAACCGACAATGACAGTAACAACAACAACATTAGCAACAAACCATCCCCTTCCAACAACAAAGAAAATACGGATCCACTCTTCCCATCTTGGCTTCCTCCCGGCAAAATTGTCGATTGTCCTACCCGTCTTTTGGTTCGACGTCGATCCATGCGTGTCATGGAAGAAGGTGGCGGCACACACATTTACGCCATTCGATATCCCGAAGATACCCCAGATCGTCTCATTGCCGAACAAGCCGCTCCCAGACCCGAATCGGCACGTCCTGTCGAACAGTGTCCACGAAATCACAAGGCAAATGCTAGTAGTGGCAGTAGCAACACTGTCGGTGCTAGCAAGACCGTGGCGGGAGGAACGCCTTCCACCAAGTCCAAGAATGACAAGCAGAAAACTACTACAACGAAGACTGCCAGTTCGTCGTCGGCTTCTAAGAGCAGTAGTGGTGGTGCCACTGAGACTGTGGACTATTTTACTCCCAAAGCTTTGGCCAATGCACCCAAAACCTCAGGTAAGGCAACGCAACCTGTTTTCTGCGAGTTGTATTTGTTGTGTACCGACTTGATTCTCATGACTGTTGTTACCCCCACTCCACAGTTTCCGATTGGGTTACCGTTTCCGAAGAACATGATGTGTACATTGCCGATGTAGGTTTGACCGACACTCAATGCGATTACATTGTCAGTATCACAGAACAAGTTTGCAAGGGACAATATGCTGCCTATACTTATGCCAAACAAACGCTGGGTTGCCGAGAATTTCCCATTTTGGCACAATCCTGTGTGCCACCCGTCCACACTGTTGTTTCGGAAATCACGCAGCGCCTAGTTCGAGGAAGTATGCCTGCCTTGCAACTAGATGACAGAGAACCTCATATTGTCAAATACGATGTGACCAAAAAGGAACGTCAAAAACTGGATATGCACACGGACAAGTCGGAATGGACCTTTTTGATTGCTCTTTCACATGGATGTGGAGTTGACTATGAAGGTGGTGGAACCTACTTTGAATGTCTTGATGCCACCATTCATATTCAACGTGGACACTGTTTGGTCTTTCCTGGAAAATTGCGGCATTGTGGGCAAAAGATTACGTCGGGTCTACGATTCCTATTGGTGGGATTCCTGGTGGATAAATCGAATCGAATCAATGCCAAGGAAACGACTACTGCCTCGAATACACAACGATCCCTGGTTCCACACTATCCTTTGTTTGTGGTGCCACCGGAGGATGATCAGGAGGTTGAACTGGACCATGAACGAATGCATGAGGACGACAGAAAGAAGGATTCAATGACGGATGCTGCTGTACAAAACACACGACAACAATAACTACTGGGCCGCACCACTAGGGCATTCTAAACCCAATTGTAGCATTTGACTTTTTGCATTTTCACTACTATACCCTCGTCGCAGTTGCTGTAAATAGAGAATGATAGTTTTTGAATGATGGCTCGTGCATTTTCAGTACCCGGAGTCGCATAGGCAAGAGTTCGAATGACTTCTGCGAGGTCGCCCGGCGTTCCACCTCGAGGTTCATCCGAGGTTCGTCGCCACAACACAAGATCTTCATTGATTCGGAGGGTGACCGTTGGACTGTTGTAGTTTGTATTTCCATCTATCCATCCAACCAGCAACCAACCAACATGCCTGACTTGTCTCGGTCTCCCTTCTTTCGTCCTCGCGAAAAACCGGATGTGACCAGTACGCCCGGTGGAACCTTGCACCGCCGGCAGAAACCCAAAGAGGAAGAAGAAACCAAATCCACCGTCTTGGGATGTTCCGCCAATTTGATCAATGCCATTGTGGGGAGTGGAATTGTTGGTCTGCCCTATGCTATCAAGGAAGCAGGTTTTGTGGCTGGGATTTGTTTAGTGATTCTCTGCGCTCTCTTGACGGAAAAGTCACTCCGTTTGTTGATCGAGACGGCCAAACACGTCCATGTTCCTTCGTACGAAACCGTGGCGGAAGCAGCCTTTGGAAGATTTGGATTCCTCTTTGTAGCCGCCAACATGTTTATTATGGCTTACGGTGCCATGTTGAGTTATCTCATGGTCGTCAAGGATACGTTTTCTTTTGTCTTTGGGATTGATCCCGAGAATGATCCCATGCGACGGGCCCTTCTCTTTGTCATTTCCATTACCTTCATGGTCCCTCTCTCGTGTCAACGTGATATGGCTGACTTGTCCAAAACATCCCGCATCAATGTCTGCGTTGATTTCCTCATGGTCATGTTGGTCTTGTATTTGGCTCCGATCCGCGCCAATTGGGCTACGTTTGAGTGGCAACAATCCATCGTCAATGTTGATACCATCTTTGTGGGTTTGGGCGTTTTGTCGTTCGCCTTTGTTTGTCAACATTCGGCCTTTATTATTGCGGGAAGTTTGGACAATCCAACAAAGGGTCGTTGGTCCAATGTTACCCGAACGGCTTTGATCTTTTGTGGTATTTTGGCCATGAGTTGTGGTGTCGGTGGCTTTGTTGGATTTCAAGAAAAGACGGAAGGAAACATTCTAAATTCGTTGGACAAGGATTCCGTGTTGGCTAATGTGGCTCGAGGTCTATTGGGAAGTACCATGTTGTTTGTTTACCCAATGGTATGTACGAATGAAGCTGTGAAGACCCGGCTGGAATGTCCTGTTCTCACTTGTTTGCGATGACTGTACGGTAGGAGAGTTTCGTGGCTCGTCACGTTTGTGTAGTCCTCTTTTTCAAGGGGCGTAGTGCACACGAAGGAGATGATACTAGTGTCTTGAACCGCCGTGATCGACGTATCACTTTGACCATTATCCTGTATTTGATGGCAGTCATCCCTGCCGCCATGTTCAAAAATCTTGGTACCGTTTTGGCAGCGAGTGGTGCTGTTGGAGGAAGTTGTTTGGCCTATATTGGACCTGGAGCCGTCTATCTAGGAGTTCATGGAGCCCGCTTTTTGGAATTGGCGCATTCTTTCTTTGGTGACGATATTCAGCCAGAACGAGCTACTGATGAAGAAACAGCCCCATTGTACAATGCCAATGTCTCGGGTGACCTTCCTGAGTTGGAGGATGAAAACGGGTGTCTGCACGCACTCAAGAGGATGTTGTGGTACCTATTGCTGATGCCTGTCTGGACCAAGGTTGCTTCGTTTGGAAAGTCCACCCTTACTGAGCATGTTACCGAACTTGCCTTGAAGTCTCCTCATCCCATCCGTATTGGAAATGTACGATTCGCTTCTGCTCGTGAAGTGGGTGGAGCCCAACGAGTTGTAGTCCTTCATTCCAAACGAGCTTCGGCAGAAAATCAGCATCTGAAGTCTCCAATCAACACCATGTTGATTCATGCAGACTCTCTACAACACCAATTTGGCACGGCGCGGACGACAACAGGTCAAATCGTGGCACTTCCAAAATCTCCTCATCGAAGTGCAGGTCTTCCGGCTGCTTCTGGTGCTACCGCTAACTATCAAGCTGTCAATCCAACCGTTGTAACCATGACGAAACGCCAACGACAAGAAGAATCCTTGGCTTTGGAAGACGATCCGCAACAAGTCCCTCCCAGCATGTTTGATTTCTTCTTGGCTATTTTGTACATAATATTCGGCATCGTGGCTATGGTAGCCGGTATCGTTTCCATCTTTTTGGAAAGCCAGGGATAAATCACTTGTCCTCGGTAGATAAAGATACAAGCAGCCGGGTTTAATTAGTTACTCTGGAGCAAATTACGTGTGTATGCATACCAGTACCAATCGCGTAGTGACTGGAAGTTCTCAGAAAGGTTCTCGTATAGTATGCTACTAGTGCTGACAGAATCCCAGTAGTCGGTAGGCAAATAGACTTGAGTGGATGCCTTTTTCGATACTTTTCCGTTACACTACTACTGGTACATAATAGTAAAAGTTCCAAACCTACCTACCGGTAGTACATTACAGAAGAAGCGAGACACCAGAACACATCATCATGGAACGAACTTTGGGGACCAGAATGCCGGAGTATGACGAGCTTTCATCCTCTTCCTCTTCCTACTCACAATCGTCCCATTGTAGGGTTGACTATGCCTTCCATCCAAATGAATAAGGTAGGAAATGCCATCTTATCGAGAACCATACACAACCTACCCCCAATACGAACAATTCCTTGCGGCTGCATTCATCATTGGGAACTCCATGGGACGTTGCAGAGAACCAATCATCTCAAACATTTCCACATAATATTCTCTGGTGCTGAGTTGATTGTTGTCACTCCATTTGGCCGACGGAAATACCTGCAGTCTGTGTTCCAGTTGCACAAGGCTTCCATTATGAACAGCCTTGCAGTCTGGGAAGTAACGAATGCTTTAAGCCAAGGGCGATCCCCTTGAGAGGAACCCAGTATTTGCAACAAATGATAATGATCAATATCCACTCCAAACGCCAAATCATGCTGAAGGGCGTAGACAAAGTGCGTGTCAACGAAGTCAGCTGAGTATATCTTTGATGAGATGTACTCGTAGTCAACCTCCTTATCCACAGCCGTGTTTCACATTGTGAAGGACGTTTGGGTGGAGGGGACAGAAGCACATCCTGTTGGGTATTCAGTGCATTCGGGGGAATCGCCAATGTATCTCGAAGAAGCTTCGGTCGCTGAATCTTTGATGGATGGAGGCCCCAAGAGAATGTCCAAACTTTTATCACGAGTGTTATTTAGTTCAAGTCATCCAAACTTCTTTCTCTTCTAGGCCATTCCAGGCAGGCCATCGCAGCAACCAACAACGTCAAGGTCCCCTCGACATCGATCTGGTAAAGACAAGAAGCTTAACGTCAAATCCTCGGGTCTTTGTTGCTTCTACTCTCGTTTCCAACTGTACGTGTCGACGCTCGAAGTACGGAGGTGTGAATCATGGCTTGACCCAGTCTGCAGTCTGCAGCACAACAAGAACCAGCGAATGGCGAGGGACAGGGCAAAGAGCTTACCCAAACATAAAATCATGACAAGTGCATCGCGCCCGTGACCACAAAACTGTGTTGGAAAAAAGATCCGAGACTGAGACACGGGAAGACAGCAGCATCATGATGCATGTGTTGTTGCGGATGTGAATTGGACAATCATCGACTACAAGGACTAACTGTGAACTTCCGTCGCGGGGACCCCCCACTATCGGAAGCAGCAGAACTTATTTCAAAACTCATGTATTTTTCGACGATAGCTGTTGTTGACTCGTCCTCAATTGAACAACTTCAAAACACTTGCGATATGGTAGAGATACAAAGTGCTATGCTAGGTTAAGTTACGAATACAAAATGTACGTACTATTGTTACCTTGAGACATCTCTAGGCTCCCCCAGTCTAAATTATGAAGTAGGATTCCCCCTTATTGCAAGCTCCATAATGCAAGAAGTAGGGTTGGCACCACCAAAAGGGGTGATCGCCACAATTGACTCGGTGTACCATCATCGGAGAAGGAGCAGCAAAAGCTGGACTCAAACTTCTCGGATACCAAGCTACAGGTCGATTCCGTTGGAATCATTCGGAGGCTTTCTTCAATATCCCCACATTGAAGCAAACCATACTCTGTCACCACAACCTTGTCGGGATCGGTAACCACTTGACCTGCTGGGCATAAAGGACACAGGTCCGGTGGGTCTAAACCCTCACAACAAAAGGCTGCAGCGTCAAACTCCATAATCTCCGCCGAAAGGGAGCACTCCACTTTGGACAGCAAAGCATACACATATTCGAAGTTACTGCAGTTCCATCCGTACAACACATTTTCTGTCTTGGAATAGTCAGGAGGCGTGGCTCCTCCAGGACATAGGTTGCACTCAACTTCGGCACCTTCGCAACCACACCAGGCAGCGCTTCGTTGAAGGAAAGTATCACTACAGTCTCCTGGAGTAGTAATAAAGTTAAGGAAGGAACCTTCTGTAGTCAAATCCGCACAAGTCAATGATCGTCTCGTGGCTGAGCCTGGAATTTCCACCGATGCTGAATAGGACGATCCATCAGGACAAACGGAACAAACTTCCTCTGGAACATAATCTTCGCTACAGCATCCGGCTTGATATGCTGTGAGTTGAATGGTACTGCATTCATCACTACCAGATTCCATAAAGGTGATTTCTTCAAACAGCTCGCTGCATTTGATGCCATGGCGTTCCCGCAATAATCCGTCGTCAGGAATCGCTGAAGCACCACAAAGACTACAGTTTGCATTTGCATGCGAAACGGCAGCAGCAAGAAACGTTGCCAAGAGAACAGAGCCTCTCATTCTCATGGTTGTATGAATTCCAACGATGCACTTGTTGTTGCTGTTTTTAGTTGCTCTCTCCAGCACTCGTAGAGGGGTGAACCTGAATTGTGACGGGATTCAAGGTTGCCGGTGCGTTGGGAGATCAATTTCGAAACACGAGTCGTTAAGTATCCACCCGATTGGCCATAAGTAAAATCCCAGAAAAACGTCGATGTGAATACGATTTTTGGTGAGCCTTTTACGAGTTGTACGAGTGACGAGAGAAGAGACCACCACCACCATCCTGCATCCTTCAATGGGACGGTCAAGAAGAAGAACTGGATTGATGACAAGGAGGCCGCCGGAGAAAGGATGATCTACTAGTATAACTTAACTGTAGTCAATGCTCTTGAACTCCCGCATTCTTGTGGTGCTTCGCCGACTCTGCTGTACGTAGTTCAATACAGCAAAAGTACATGTCAGTTCCTGTTTCTGATTTCTGAACAAAGCTGGTGGCCTTTCTAGACACTTGGTGCAGTTTGTCTTGCACCTTGATCAACGCATATTAGTAAAATAGTATTCCTAGTTCCATTCGAGGTAGGGGGACAAGATCCATCTTCTTCCAGTTTTGCATCTGCGACACGCTGACGTCACGGCAGAATGACTTCATTCCGGGATTCGGATGGCAGCGTTTTCAGGTGCTGTTCTCGTGCCATCGTTCCCACTCCAAAATCTTGAAAGGCTTGGCAGTGTTGGAAGCGATTGAGAGGTTTCATTGGAAGTCTATCTTTTGTTTTCACATACGTCTCAAACTGTTACATCCAACCATCTAAAAAGAAACGCTACAACTACCAAAACAACTTCAGAAAACATGTCGAAGCGCTTGTTCAAGGTTCGTTCTCGATCGTCTACTCCGGAGAGAATCGTGAGACCCGTACCTGCACATCTCTCACAGGTGTTTTTCTTTCCCGTAGGAACGTACCATGTTGGAAAGGCAACCCTTGGAATTTTGTCCTGTCATTACGCTGATGGACGATGATATTTTTCGTTGGGAGTGTCACATTCTAGGACCCAAAGACTCGCCCTATCAACTGGGTGTTTTCAAGATCCTCTTGGAATTTCCAGATCAATATCCCTTCAAAGCACCCAAACTTCGATTCATTACCAAAGTTTATCATCCCAGTGTTCAAACTGAAACAGGAGAAGTTTGTCAAGATGTTGTCGGTCAATGGGGACCCACTCTCAATGTCCGTCACTGTCTCGAAGTCCTCTACAGCATGTTGCAATCTCCTGAAACGGACCATCCCTTGGAAGAAGAAATTGCTACGCTCATTCGAGAAAAGCCAAAAGTCTTTGAAAAGACGGCCAAGAAGTTCACCAAAGACTATGCCAAATAAAAATACTGTACTAGACACTGAAGCATAACCACTGCGGGTGATGCAGAAGTGGGAAACTTAGAGCCATGAGGTGTAGCTAACTTGTTATCTCCATGGGACATTTCTATTCGCCCTGTGATTGTACAAGCCACAAATATGGTAGCTTGGTTCTCAAGGAAGCATTTACCTTGTGTTCCAATACAGCATCAAACCCCAAAGTTTCGGCCTTGCCATGTCCCTCATCCCTTGCCGTATCGCTGGCAATCAATACTGTGGCCATGCCAAGGTCGCGTCCCGCCTTTAAATTCATGACCGAGTCTTCAAAAAAGCAAATGCGTTCCGGGGGTACGTGAAGATACTCCAACAACAGTTGGAAGGATTCTGCTTCGGGTTTGCAAGTCCCACCGTGACGGGAATGCTGGTCACAAAACTCGGAGCCCAAAATGCCGTCGAACAAATGCAGGATACCTAGACCTTCCAGAATAGATCTAGATCCCTGCTCTGGGCCGTTCGTAAACACAACTTTTCGTTGAGGAAGGGACTGTAGCAATTCTACCAACTCCTGATCCAGTTCAGAAAAGAACTCTGATGCCCCCCGCCGCAGGGCTTCATCATAGGCATCACCATCAAATTCATACCCCTCCAATTGCAACCCACGTTTTGTTTGATTGTATTTTGCGAACAAGGGTCGTCGGGCGGCTTCGGCTTGCTCAATGGTCTGGATTTCTTCCATTTTGCCACCCCTACAATCCACCATGAACTGGGACACATTCTTCCTCATTTGATTCATGAATCCATTCCGTCGATCATACAACGTTCCGTCCAAATCAAACACCAGCACGTCTATAGGATCTGGTCGAGGCATTTCCAAAAGACTTGGGAGTTGCTGAAACAAACGTTTGTCCGCTTTCCCATCGATAACCGCATCGAATTGTTCCAGAGCCGATCGTTGACTCTGTCCTTCATTTGCCAAGGTGGCACAGGATACAAATACCGTTGCAAATCCCAACTCTTTGCCTGCCAGCATATTCTTGAATGAATCTTCAAAAAAACATATTCGTTCTGGATGGACAATACTCATCGAACCAGTGACAGGGTCCTGGATTCGTCGACCGCAAAAGTCCAAGACCTTGTCAAAGGCAGCACATTCTGGTTTGCACAATTCACTCCCAAAGAAATCGGAACCCAAAACAGCATCAAATAAATCATGGACTCCTAGATGTTTTAGAATCTCATGCGCTGAAAACTCGGGAGCATTGGTAACAATAAGTTTTCGTTGTGGCAGGGCAACGAGAAAGTCGCGAAGTTCTACATCGTTGGGAGGAATATAGTCCTCCACACCTTGTCGAATGAATCTATCATAGGCTTCAGGATCAAAATCGAAGCCTTCTCCTATAAATCCTCGTTTTGTCAAATTGTACTTGTCAAAAATGGGTTTCCAGACCGCCTTGGCTTGTTCAATGGTTTGAATCTCGTCCCAGTCGGGCCCCGTTGCTTGAACCATGAAGCGAAAAATATTGGAATGTATGTTTTCTTCATATCCACACGCTTGATCGTACAAGGTCCCATCCAGGTCAAAGAGAAGCAAATCAAACGGCATGGTGGTAATTGCAGGAGGGGTATTTTCTCCTTCCTCAGAAACAGACACCATCGGTTGTGTTATTGGAAGGTGGCCCTCATTCATGGTACTCGCTTAGTCCCATTACTATGACGTCACAACGAAGTCATCTCGCAAAAAGTCACAAATCACAGCGAGCAACAACAACAACAAGATCTCATTCCTTTTACTATCGTGACAAACTTCCCTGTATTTCCAAATCCACCATCCATTCTATCACATTCACAACACCCATTACAATCTGAAATACCTAATATGATTGTTCCTCTCCTCAAACGCATTCTAACCTTTTTCCAATACTTTTTCCAACTCCTCAACACCTTTATTGATGTAACGAACTCGAACGATTTGATCCTCTCGTTGGGCTTGTATGTTATTTATCCAGCCATCTTGTACTTGTTGATTGACAAGTTTCATGGAGTATGTGGTCCCGAAACATTTTTGAAAAAGGCAGAAGCCATTGCGGCGTGTAATGCTGTCTTTTTGCCGTTTACGACACTGTTGCGTACCTCCAAGCTGCTGCATATTGTTTTGTTCAGTGTGGATGCGGATCAAAAGTCGGGATCGCAAAGAAGTCTGCAAGTGGATGATGATGACGACGACGACGATGATGAACCGGTCCGACGCCGGGCTCCTACGAGCAGTGGAGGCAGTGGTGGGGTAGGACCGATTGGAGGCTTGTTGGGCAAACTCAAGTGTCAAACTTGGATGCACTTGTCCCAAGAACTCATGGTTATTGGGTTTGTTGCCTTTTTGTTGTTGGTATGTCTTCCTGTTTTGGCCTTTTGGGTCATGCTGATTCAGTCTATGGTATCTTGTTGCAGTCTGTATTCGCTATTGAAACGAATCTGGAAAGACTCGCAGGAAGGATTGGATGATCGAGATGTCGGAGGGGTCGAGAATGAAGAAGGAGAAGAGGATATTGAGTTTCAAGAATTCTTGTCCAACTTTCATGAAGATGAGGAGGAATAAAATGATTCGGTGGGTTGTACCAGAGAACGTATGGATATGATGGGATGGGTGTATGGGGGGATGAACGCCTTTCATTTGGAGAAACAAACCTACAACCCTTTTTTCCTAGTAGCAACAGCGCAAAAAGGCGATCGTTCTGCTCTTGCCGTTTACGAAAACACATTTGCATGTCTTTGGACACAGGCAATGGAGAGACGAAACCAACCCCCGTCGGGCATGACCCAACTGCCATAGCTAATGCAGTAAACAACACCTACAGTACCAACCTGTTTGTCTCTTCGCATTATTTGTTCTTATCAGCAGTATGCAACGGAGTAGGTAGAATGTAGGAGAAGGTTCTCCCAGGGTCTCTCAACCGGCCATGGAGGTACGAGAGTACAGGTCCATCACCATGAAGCAAGCTTAGGATTCAAAAAAGAGCGAATGGACCCCAAAGATCAAAAAGATGACCCCACCCGCCAAGGTGACGGTCTTTTCGGAAATTCGGGCTGCCAACATGCGTCCACCCAACACGGCAATCCCCGTACAAAAGAAATGCCCGATACAAGCTCCCAAGGTGACACCATAGGGGTTCTTGGCAGCACTCAAAGCAATGGTCGCAATCTGCGATCGATCTCCCCACTCCGCCAAGAAGGTGAGTGTAAACGATTGGAGTGCGATATTATAAAAGCCAGTAGGAATCCGGGGTTCCTTGCCAGTAGAATGATGATTGCCCGAGGACGGGGCTTGGGATTCGACATCATCTCCCTTTTTGGGATGCAGCAACTCTTCTTCGACTTCTTCCAATTCTTCACTGACACGATTGTCTTCCATGGCACGTGCATCCAACAACAGTTTGATTCCAAAATAAAAGAAGAGCAATCCCCCGAGAATATGTGTGTACTTGACGGGGATAACGGCAGGAAGCACCAACCCCATAATGGAACTAATGACGGTCATGAGCCATAAACTAAGAATGGCTCCCACAAAGACAGCCGATCGTTGTTGCCGCATAGACAAGACAGCTGCAATGAAAAAGGTCTTGTCTCCAATTTCCGTGGCGATAATCATGGCCACCCCGGACGTGAATCCTTTCCAATAGCCTCCTTTGGTATTGGCAGGAAGCCAATCGCTCCAAGAACCACCACTGGCAGCGCCAACTTCCTTGACAATCAGAGGCCAACCATCTTGATATTCTTTTCGACTAATCATAGAATCATGATTGGCATCGATTTGTTCAAACAAGCCAGGGGGAGCGCCGCCTTGTGGTTTGGTGGTCGGCGGGTCCAATGCCAGCGTTGGTTGCAAGAGAGCAAGTAGTAGTGGGACGAGAATGGCTCCGACGAGGAGAGGTCGTCTACGAGTAGAAAGCATGGTGCAGTATTGTGTATGTTTGTCTGTTGTATTTTGTTTGGGAAAGAACAGAACTGGCAAGAAGACCCAGAGCTGAGAAGGAATGTAGCACTGCCAGCGGCGTTTGGTCATTGCATAACCCAACCCAAAAATTTCATTCTTGGCTGACACGTGCGAAGACGTGGAAGCACTACTACGAATGAATGAGGGTACTTTCGTAACGTGAGGAGGCCAGGCCAACCAACCGCTACTTCGTAGAGGAACCATCAACGACGATACTCCAGGACAACCTCTTGGAGTGGCATAGCACGCCGTAGTTAGTAGACAATAGATGATGGGATGGTAGAAGAAGTCGTTTTCTTTGTGAGAGAAGCTAAATAAAATGTTACTATAATTCATTAATACAACAGGGCGGATTCCATCTCCTCGGTGTCCAGGTAGGGAGGACGTGGTGGTGATGAAATCATGGAATATATATATATTTTTGGTCTCCTTCGGTTTAGGGATCATATCCACTGCGTGAAGGAGTCACAGGGTGGTTTTGACGCCGTTGAAGAATTTGCTTGGCCAACATGTTGCGTTCCGAAACCGAAAGGCGAGATCGGACTGAAGGGGAAGGAGGGACTCCTACAAAGCTGTCACCAGGTCCATTGAAGGCATGTTGCTGGCGGTAATAGTCAAACTTGGAGCGGACAGTTTGCTTGTAGGTAGGAGGGCGAATGTGATCTTGGATGGTGCTTTCCACGGCACTCTCGACAGCGCTATCGGCAGGGTTGATGTTCTTGCTCTCCTCTTCGGGAGTGTTGGTGAGGGTATCGCTGCCCCATTGAGATTCGCTCTCCGAATCAGAAGTGTCGGTCTCTGTGTGGCTGCTTCCTCGTCGCTTCATGTCAATCTCCGTCAAAAGTGTAGCATCCTCATCGCGGGTGAGTCCAGAGTCGGTTTGGCGCACCACCGATTCTGCCACATGCTTCTTCACACTGTCCTCCATCTTGCGCAAGGCATCTCGTTGTCGGGAGCGAGAGCGGTTGCTGTTGCGAGAAACGCGGTCCATGATGGGCCCGCATCCCTCTTCCACTTGGCTCATCACGCTGGAGCAGTTGGGGATGGGACCACCAAAGCAGGCGGTCAAGGCTTTTCTCATCTTTTCCTCGATGCGTTCAAAGTCGAATCGACGTTCACGGCTTTCGTGTCGGCGGCCCATTTTGACAAAGAGAGTAGTGTGTGGAGGGTGTTGTAGTTGGCAGTGGCAGTTCGTTTGGCTCGATGCTCGATTTTGTGAGCCAGTCACCATGGATGTTGGTGGGAGAAAGTGCACCTCGGTGTTTGCGAGAGGTGGCGATTATAGTGACCATCAAGGGATCGCCAGAGTATTCATATATTCAGTGTTGTAGAATCGATGTGACCTGGAAGCAAATGTTTATACTCAGAAACATATATGTATATAAATATCGCAGTACCTCGCCGAGGTGACGCATGTGTCGTGTTTGGATTTTCTTCGATTCACGAATTGACAGCCGCAGATTCTCTTGGAATGAAACGTGTGACACCCAGCAACCGCCACGGCAAACTACAGCCATCACAATATACATCAACACATCCAGACAAATTCGAAACAAATCGACCATGACCAAGCCAATAACACCACTCCTGATGATTCTACTTGTTCTTCTACAAGTGAATATGGTTCAAGCCTTCTTACCAGCTGTTTCCATGATCGGTCGATCCACGACGGCGTTGTTGGACTCTACTTCGGACCAACCCGAGCCAAGGCACGTTCCTACCATGCCGACAGACTTGGGAATTCATTTGACCGATAATGCTTGGGATCGGCTGCGTGAAATTCGAGCGAGCAAAAAAAAGAAGATGGAACAAGAAACAGGCAAAAAGATTCCGTTTGAAGAGTTGTTTATTCGGTTTGGCGTCAAAAAGGGAGGCTGCAAGGGCATGAGCTACACCATGGAATTCATTGAAGCAGACGACGTCAAACCGGATGATTTATCCGTTGAGAAGTTTTGCGATTCTGATCGTTTTGGACTGGTGACGACCAAAGCGGATCTGCTTTATCTGTATGGACTAAGACTGGACTATTCGGATGATCTTGTGGGAGGAGGTTTCAAATTCGACAATCCCAATGCGAACAAAAAGTGCAGCTGTGGAACTAGTTTTGCAATGTGATTGAGGAAATGAATTCAGTATTAATGTACCAAATCTAGAAGAACTTGAATACCTTATCTGCCAACAGAATAGCGATCAGGAGTACCAATGCAGCATTGATCTTGTTCACGTCTAGTTCACCAGAAGAAGCCGTCACTGTAGCCTTGGTCACAGGAGAGGTGGACTTGTTGGCAGCCCTTGCCAAAGCGGCACCTTCCTTGGACCAGGGTTTGAGCTTTCCAATGACTTCCTTGACACTAGAATACCCCTTGCTCTTCAAGAGATCAGACAACTCTTTGCAAATACGATCGAAACATTGAGGGCCTTCCTTCCAGTGACAGGTTCCAATTTGGACGACAGATGCTCCACACAACAGCATCAAAAAGACGTCGCTTCCTGTAGAAACACCACCTACTCCCACAATGTCAATCTCATCTTTAAGGTGCTGTCGCATCTGCTTGACATTGGCAAGGGCCGTGTACTTGACGGCAGGCCCACTAAGACCCGCCAATCCCTGGTTGGATGCAATCACTGGTGCTTCCGAAGTCACATCCACTGACAAGGCATTCCCAATGGTGTTAATGCAAACAACATATCTCACCAACGACGCAAAGTTGTTGATAATACCCGCCGCTTGCTGCAAGTGCTTGCTATCCAAATAGGGAGGCAACTTGACACCCAAAGTCATGGGGTAGTTCTTATCTTGGATTGTCTGAAGAATGGTTTCCATTTGCTCAAAATCATAGGCAATAATAGGCTTTCCAATGACATTGGGGCATGCCAAGTTAAGCTCGACACACGCAATCTTGTCTCCAGGTACTTGGGCTATCCGGTCGAGCATTTGAAGATTGTCTTGGAGGGTCTTTCCAGAAATACTGACCATGTAGGGTTTAGAGGTTCCTTCCGGGCACCCCTCCAAAGTTTCTTGAATGGTAGTCTCATTAATGTAATAGTCAATTCCACTGTTGGGAAGCCCCTCTGAGTTCATGGATGCCGAGTCATCGGGTGCATGCCAGGTGCGAGGTTGAGGATTTCCCGTTTGGCTTAGCAATGTAGCTGATTTGGTGAGAATGGCTCCCGAGGAAGAAGCAGCAATTTTGGCCAAGGCGGCAGCTGAGCCTGTTCGGGGACCAGATGCATTGTAAATGCAGGTTTGGAGGGGAATACCGGCAAGGGTGGTAGAAAGATCCATGATGACAGAAAGGGGAATGAGAGGGTGGTTTGTTCTTTGGGGAGAGAGGGTTCTCGACTGCTCCTTGTTCGCCAAGGGTTGGTTCGGACTGCGGACGGATACACCGGGTTATGAGTCAAGCAACCCAAGGTATCCATGATGATGGCAGGCGGCGGCCCAAAATGCAATGGAGACATTGCAACCACTCCAAACGTCTTGTTGCGGTTGATAGCCTTTATTTAGAGAAGAGCGGTCAAGTCATATGACCTTAAAAGACCCAATGTGCCAACACATATACAGCTTCGTAGAACTTATTTTGGACGAAAATTTGGTCACATAGACGCCACTTGCACATGACTTCTATTGCAAGGTTCACGGGCAAAGCCTGGCGTGAAGAATGTTACACTCACATTTTGGCGCCAAAGTCCAATTCTGCGGAGATTGCCATACGACGTTGGCAGAAAGGCGGGGAGCCCGTTCCTTGTCAGTTACCGCCGTCATTCTCCGTTCCGCCGCCTCTCCCGCCTTTTCTGAGTGGGGTCTGAACGGCTGCAGTTGAGGAGGACATGCAAAGTCCTGTCAGTTGCTGGACCGTTCGACGTGGTTGTTTAGTACGCGACCTTGCGTCTTGATCTCAGACCAACTAGCTGGTTCTTGTGACAAGTCAATCGAGTAGTGTTGAGGTGTGTGACAGGTCTTGTCTACACTTTCACTGCTTTGGCGTGTGACGAATTCAATCGAGAGCCCCTAGAGCTACTGTCACACTTGCCATATACTTCACCGAGCTGTCGAATCCTCTTTTGATTCTTTTCGTCAAGCCTTCAGTAGCACTCCTACAGTCGTAGAACGCAATACAGTAACAATGCCTGATGTGGTAGAGGATGCAAGTGAATCGAGAAAGCGACAAGCTCAATCTCCAACCAATTCCACCACCAGCGACGCTAGCAAGCGAAGCAAACCCAACAAGTCACCATCTTCCGAAAAGTCTGGTCGAGGTCTGAGACACTTCTCCATGATGGTGTGTCGGAAGGTAGAAGAAAAGGGAACGACGACTTACAATGAAGTCGCCGATGAACTTGTGCGAAAGGTCGTCAGTGACAAGACGGACGGAAAGTTTGATGAAAAGAATGTGCGGCGACGAGTCTATGATGCCTTGAACGTTCTCATGGCCATGGATATTATCAGCAAGGACAAGAAGGAAATCACATGGAGGGGTCTGCCGTCCCAGGGAGTACACAAAATCACGGATATGCAAGAAGAAATTGAGATGCGCAAAGCTCAACTGGAACAAAAGCGTGAGGCTATGCGAGAACTATTGGTCCAACAAGTGTGTTTCCGCAATCTTGTGTGGCACAACCAGCACAGACATGCAGAAGAAAAGATTCCACTGCCTTTTATTGTTGTCAATACACATTCTTCAGCCGTCATTCAATGCGATATGAGCCGAGATCGGACCGACGTCATGTTTGACTTTTCCATGCCATTCGAGATCAACGATGACAACACGATACTCAAAAAGATGGGACTGTACGTACCAACATGGCCGTTTTGTTCTCGCCCATGATTTGGATCATCAATACCTCACACTTTGTTTCTTTCTTGTAGTGATCAAACTTCCATGGAAGATCTGAGGGTAATGTTGCCTCAAGATCTGGTACAATATGCGCAAGATCATCGCCTGCTGTCAGGGGTCCTCCAGAATGAAGGGTACCACCACCATCATCCCTCATCGATGCCTCCACCCCCTAGACACCACCAACGATCCCCTGAGCTTCACCCCATGCATCCCCCATCACACCGTTCGTACCCTCCACCTCATCCATACTATGAATCGATGGGGTTATAACGCAAAAAAGAGGAAAGGGGAATGGGGGGTGTTGTTGATTTGTAGGCTAGGCGAGAAATAGGGGACTACCTAATTTTGGTTGATGTGATGGAAGCGTTTGTAGAGAGCCGTCTCTTGCGGCTTGGTACGATGCAATGTAACTTACTACTACAACATGATCATATTGAACCTATGGCAGAAATGCAAATGTTGGAGTAGCAAAACTTGTCTATGGCGTTTTATGGTTGTAGTTCTTCTTGTGTGGTGTTGGTGACTCTATCATGAAGTGTGTTTGTGTGCGGTATACGTTTTGTTCTCCCATGGATGTTGAGAGTGGGCCAGCCTAACTAAAGTCGTCTAGACTGGTAGGGCCCACAAGAATGAGTGAATCATACTCATACAACATCTTTTGAATGTCTGCGACGGCTTCTCGTTCGCCTTCGGATGTACTGACAGGCCCACCCGTACTGCGACCATGAGGATGATGGTGATGACGGTGGTGGTGACTAGACCCGGCCAACATGCTCCCTCGTCTCATTGGATTGCAGGGGGCGGCATCCCTGTTCTTGGTCTTGCCAGCCAAATGTGGCGGAGAGGAACCTTGTTGTTGTTGTCGTCCACCAAAACCACCAGGGTTGGAGTTATGGTGGTACGAATGGGACCAGGAGGCGTGTTTGGTCGGACAATGATGATGATGGTGGTGTTTGGAGGATGGTCCACCTGCTCCCATGAGCAAACTTCCTCGGCGCATAGGGTTGCATGGGGCTGCATCTTTGCTTTTAGGAGGAGATCCTTGGCTGTTATTGGTGCTGCTGGTGCTAGTACCACAGGGAGACCAGGACGCACGAGTTGTCCTTCCTGTATCTACAGGTAGTTCCTCTTCTTCCTCCTCTTCATAGAACTCGTAATATCGATGTCGGATTACCACGTTGTTGCAATCCACCTTGGTAGTTGCCAAGACACTACAACGGCGTCGAGGATTACACGGCGCCGCATCCTTGTCTGTAGACCACTTGCATCCTCCGGTAATAGCGCTTGAAATAGTAGTATTGAAGGGAGGAAGTAGGGCATCATAGCACTTTTGTGCTTCTTCAGCATCTTCTTGTGCAAACACGAGGGCGATGTGGGTAGACTGCTTTGTAAGTCTTCGGCAGACTCTTGCAAGTAGCTCTGTGGAATTGCTTCCAACGATGGGAGACCTACGACCAGGACCGTTTCTTCGGATCGGTGGGTACTTTTGCTGTTGTTGTCCCGCTCCTGATTGAATGGCATAGACAGCATCATACAAACGATCTCTCAAGATGTCAAGCTCATGGGTAGCGGATCTCAAGTACCCTTCCAGCCCCCGTTCACAGCAATTGTGTGGACTCCTCTTCTCCATCTTGTACACCAATCTCCCACATCGTTGTCGAATCAACTTGAGTTCGGCCGCGCTAAAGAACAAACATTCCGTCTCGTTGTCAGACCATTCGAATCGGGCCGGCACATTGACAATTGTATCTCTGCTTGCAAAGGAAACCACCATGTTGGAAACGAAGGTTTGTTTGGGATATGGTGATGATGGCGCTGCTGCAGCTGCTTCAAGGTCACCAGTCGTTGGACAAAACTGGGGAAAGGTTCGGATGTTGTCCCTCAAAGAGCAATCGGCTATCGCCTCAATGTATGTCCACTGTACTTGAGGAGCGGCGATTGGAGGAGGATGTGCAGAAAACGAACTAAAGTGGGCAAGGAGCGTAGTGTCTACTACTCTTGTCTTGGTTTCGGAAAAAGTGGTCCCTATTCCATGAGCCTCGTGTTCTTTGTGAAGGCAAGTTGGCATATATCGGAATCATTTTCAGTCCTTCCATAGTAGTACCCTAGTTACCTAGTAGTATTGAAAACTGCGGCAGGATAATGGTTGTGCCTAGGGCTTATCAAAGGAGTATTGGAAATATGAGGGGAGAGAATAGTGTTGTCAAGCACACAACACGAAGAACATAGGAACTACCGCAAGGACGAAGGACGCGGCTCTTGAAGTTGGAGGTTGAAGCCAGTACACGTCAGGACGATGCCATTCCCCCGTGACTGCAAGCACTGAAGTAGTGCTCTTACTGAGGACTGGATCCTTGGAGCGTGACTGAAGAGTCACAGAGTCATTGCAAGTTCTCCGACTACTGGGGCCCCCACCGGAAGCTGGGCGTGGCTACGACGAGTACGCCGTTGTACGTGATTTGGCCGTATGACGGCGGTGGTGGTGCGAAGGGAGCTGCGTTGCGGCCTCCGCCAACCTCACAACAACTCCCTGTTTCTGTTTCTCGCTGTACGTACCGCAACTCTTCGCCATGGACCGTGATGCTCTTGTATACCAAGCCAAGCTTGCTGAGCAAGCCGAGCGCTTCGATGAGATGGTGAACGCCATGAAGGACGTCGCCAAGGACCCCCAGGAGCTCTCGGTCGAGGAGCGGAACTTGCTCTCTGTGGCCTACAAGAACGTGATTGGATCTCGCCGTGCCTCTTGGCGCGTCATCACCAGCATCGAGCAAAAGGGAGATGGCGACAAGATGGAGATTATTAAGGACTACAAGACCAAGATCGAGAACGAGCTTGTCGACATCTGCAACGACATCCTCAACATCATCACCGACTCCCTAGTCCCCAACTCCTCCTCGGAAGAATCCAAGGTCTTCTACTACAAGATGAAGGGAGACTACTACCGATACCTCTCCGAGTTCCAAGTGGGAGATGCACGAAAGGGGTCCGCAGAGAGTGCCTTGGAGGCCTACCAAGCCGCCACTGGCATCGCCCAAGGAGACCTTCCTCCTACCCACCCCATCCGCCTCGGATTGGCCCTCAACTTTTCCGTCTTCTACTACGAGATCTCCAACTCCCCCGACAAGGCCTGCCAGATCGCCAAGCAAGCCTTCGACGACGCCATTGCCGAGTTGGACTCTCTCAACGAGGAATCCTACAAGGACTCCACTTTGATCATGCAATTGCTTCGCGATAACCTCACCTTGTGGACTAGTGACCAAGCAGAGGACGATGACAAGGATGAATAAACACCTTGTCCTTGTTTGTTGGTCAAATCACACCATGTGGATGGTACCAATGCAGAATCGTGGCTGCATTGATCAGGTTTAGATCCTTTGTTGTTTTTATCTTTTTCGTTTTAGTACTGCCGGTAGGTACCACCTAGTACCGGTAGTACCGGTAGTAGTAGTTAGAATACTGTTTCTACCGGTACAGTACATAGGGGATATTGGAAGTTCTACGGTGCCCTCCTACTACGAGTACGGTAATGCCGATACCCCTCGGTAGTAATCACACTCCACCAAGGATCGCAAGAAGTTACAGAAGAGGATAGTTAGTGAAATAGTGAAATAACTGTGTGCGTGCATGCATTCTTATAAAACACCAACATACTCTACCATTTTTCGCTGACATCACCCCATACTCACCAACACAAAGAAGGGATGACAAACCCTTCAGAAAATACTAATGAAAGCACCTATATTTCCAAGAGGCATGTTGCTCTCCAAGGGCTTGTGCTGCATTGCAAGGACTGGCAGAGACTATTCTTTGTGCAGAAAGTGCTGTACACAGATTTGCAGACTTGTTGATACGATTATCAAACGGCTGTATTACTACAGCACTCCTTGTTCAGAAAAAACTAGGATAGATATATGTAAAAAGAAGCTTATGATGTTACCCCAAACGCACCTACCGGCAATCACCATTGCGTAGTTCTCCCAACACGTCCAGATACCCTGGTGTTTCAGGAGAGACATGACCATTCCGGAGAAGGTAATCAATAATCACCGAGTAACAGTTGGGTTTCATGGGATCGGGATAGTCCACCGTCATGGCTTCCTTCACTTCATTTATAGTCCATTGGAAGAATTCTTCCACCTCTCCATCCACGGGTCGGGGAACAAAGTCTGGAGGGAGATACAAGTCATATGTAAAGATAACAGCCCGGTTCACCTTGTTGCGACGACCATCCCATCGCTCGTAACTAATGGCTCCCGAGGGTTTGGCGCATTGCAACGCCATTTCTGGGGGGATACCTGCTTCTTCCTCGCATTCCTTGAGAACGTTCTCAATCAAACTGACTCCGGCAGGTTGTCCACCAGCTACAATGTGGTCCAGCATACCTCCAAACTTTGTTTTGGTTTTCGATCGTCGGCCTATCCACATTTTGGGCTCGGCATCAGGATGTTCCCGGACCAACCCATTGATGTGCACTCCATATTCCAAAACGCCCAACAAACTACAACAAGCGCGTTCAATAAGAAATTTTGGTTTTTTGTAAAAGGAATGAGAGACAGGAAACAGTTCATCTCTCCATCCAGATACAATGCCGTCGTCGTGCAATTGGGCCATGACCAAACCAACTGCTTCTGTGCGGGCTTCGACCGATGTTCCGACGGCATCGGAAAACGTCAAGTCACCATCTTTCATGACAAAAATGGGATACGGTGTATCCACATCGGTTTCACACAAAATATTGGCAACGTCGGCAAAAATCTAGAAACATGGGATGTATGTGAGACAAATTCTTAATTTCACATTGCCACCTATTTTGAAATCCAAATTGTTCCGTACCTTTCCCAACAGAATACCATCCACACGGAAATTGACCATCATGGACTTCATTCCTTCAGGAGCATAGTTGAGCTTTCGAATCCGATACAACATATCTTTCATCAAATGTTTTTCGTCCACTGCATTCGGAGGATGTTCCGCTGGGATAGCGACTGACCGTTTCGAGTGAGACGAAGCCCCCAACAAGGGATTGGGAAGGAGCCTAGAGCATGCAGGAAGAAAAGAGGATGCACTACGCCTCGTCAAGTGCAAAAAAGAAGAAGAACACAACATGGTAATGCTTTGTGAACCAGCCCTTTTTCCGAATGGTATTATTTCTTCCAGCCGAATGCCGAGGTCGAAGGTTGAATCTGTCGATCCTCCAATCAATCTTTTTGCCCTCCATTATTATTCCGTGTTCTCTTTCGAAAAGGTCACCGGCGAAGATCCACATGCGAACCGTCGTTGTCGTGGTATGAACGAGCGGAAACTTGACACCCCTTCAAGACTCATTCAAGTGACTCGACTAGATGGACTATCTAGGTGAGATCGTCATGAGGAGGCTACCTAGAGGTGGTGAATACCTACCGGTAGTTGAGTACTAGAAGAATGATGGATGTTGGCCTCCCAGCGCTCTCAGAAGATGAAACATAGCAGAGAAGTACGAGTACCTACCGGTTGTTTAGTGTTCCACTATCATAATATATCATGTATCTCAGTCTGTACCTCAATATCTGTGTTTGTATGGTCAAGCCTTCGGGGTTCCCACTGTTTTCTAGAGCTGTAGAGTTCCGATTACAGGCAGAAATGGACGAATGAGGAAGCGGAGTATTCGTAGTCGTTGGTGGGTGGTGGTGGTGGGATTATCTATTGAATGTTGGTGATGAGACCCACCCCAACAACATGCCTACAAATGCCGATTACGATGCACTCCCCTTCACTTGCACAAGAGGGAATCTTATTTGAAGGAGGGGAACCAAGGACATTTTCCTCTCCATTTTTGTCGTGCCCAAAATAATTGCCATCATGCATTGCAGCAGCAGAAGGAGGTCATTCACTTTCTGGATAATTTTCTACGGGTCCGTACAGTACATCCGTACCCCATCGTCGTGATTTCAAGCGACTGTAGTACCGGTAGTAGGTTGCCTGCGGCTTCGTTGGAACCTTGGTCATGGCGAAAATATACGCCACCATTCTTCGAGGGGGGCACAGACGTGGCGTGAAAGTGTTCGGTTCGACATCAGAATTCCTAGTCTGACTTGGACAAACGATCTCCTATGTATCAATATTCAACGCATGTTTAAACGAGTGCCGACGTTATCCTGATAGTTTCAATTTCCTCGTTTCTTTATAATTGTATGTAAACATTGAGTCTGTTCAGGACAAATGGGCTGGCGCAGAAGTGGTATTCATTCTATGTACTTGCGACTCGAACAACATCTAAAGGGTAGAACTTTGGTGTCTTGAAGTGACCTACTCCGACGGTTTGCCTCCCAACTCCCATCTGTCCCAAACGAAAAGTTTGAGCAACTCCGCCTCCTGACTCGCAGAAACGCACACTCTCGCAGACAAAGGAACGTTTGGAGTTGATAGACTACTACTAGTAGGTTGAAGGAGGCCAAACCGTTTGCTGTCAGAAAACTGTGAGACCACACGAATACTCACACGTACAGCGAAGTATTGACACTCCACAATGAAGAAAGAAACAGCTTTAATATGCATGCAAGGAGGCACCATCGGGTGCAAGGCGAAAGAAGGGAGCGATTGGTCTCCTCACAGAAGTACGCAAGATCCAGCCAAAGAATGTAGTTTCAGCACTGCTTCCCAGGATAGCAACAATACAACAATACCCGCCTTTGACGATGTATGTTCCAAGGCTGACAACAGCAGTCAGCCATTCTCCATAGTTATTCCAAGTTTACGGCAGTCGCCAACACCCATTGACCTCACAAATTCGCTTCCCTGCGAGGCCAGTGCTAGAACTGCTACTGCTACTTCTACTTCCCTACCCTCCTTCCACCAATCAACTATTTTCTCTCCTCCAACCAACCCTAATCCCTTTCTCGACGCTCCTCTTATGCTTCGCGCTGTATCATTAGAACCATCTCCTTCTGAAACTACCAAGAGACGGCGAAGCGCATGCATGTCGATAGATGGAGGATGTCAAGCTATGGAAGAGGATGTTCCCATGCACCCACCCAGGAATCGAAAGCGAAGAAGGATTCATGAACGGAAACAGGCCCTGGGGTCTATGGAGTTCAATGACATTCTGGGGCAGATTGGTCCAATCTCGGCAATGCTTTGAGCGCCATGGAGATATAGACCCAATAGATGGGGGGAGGGGGGGGGCATCCACTACACACCCATAGACACACACACACACACATAGAGCAATCACAGACTATGCATGTGAAAATGCCATTGCAAAAAGACATTAGGCCAAGTTAAACTGCCAATTTAGGATCTGTACAGGTTACTATCTTGTAGACTCTTGCTGATAGTTGCGGTGCTCGTGTCTTGTCATCGAAGCACCGAGTCAGCAGATCCGCACAGGCCCGAGAATCTCCCTCCAGATCCTGGTAGGCTTGCCACAGCGATTGTAGTGTAGGGTAATGTTGTATCAAGTTTCGGGCACGCCCTTCCGAGATCCCCGGGATCATCTGCAGCTGCCGAAGCCATATGTCTCGACTTTGACTCAAAGGATCCTCCGAAAGACCGATATCCTGCTTGATCTTGCGAATGCACTCCACTTCCGTCACTTGTTTGACGTAAGGAGCGCCAGCTAGATTCACCGTAAACCCCTTCACGTTGGTTTGGATGTCTTCGATGCTGGAGCATTGGACGCATTCGACTTGGAATTGAATCAGCATCCATTGGATCGAATCTTGCAACTCCCACTCGTTGGGAGGTGATGTAGTGCTCGCTGAATCTTTGGTTCGTCGGTGCTCGAGCCAACGACGATCCAGCTCGACCGAGATGCCATGAAGGAGCAAGACAATACGAGGATCGTCTTGTGTCCTCCATGCTTGATGCCAACGACTTTTCAAATGCTCTAGCCATTCGCCAAGGACTGGATAGTCATCATCCACATCATGTTGGGTTCGTTGAATCAATGGAATAAAGTCATCGGGTTCCAGAATCACAACCATATATGGAAGTAGTTCGTACTCGTCGCTTCTGCCTTGTTGCAAACACTTCCAGGCCTCTTCGGCACCTCCGTCAATGTAGTTTTTGCGGATCCACTGGAGTGCCTTGCCAGATGTAATGACACTTGGGTATTCTTGTACCAGAAAGTCCTGGCCTTCTAGCGCAGTGGGAATATTGTATTCATAGTCCCTATTCAAGACAGGATCGAGCAGTAAAACGATTTCCTTGCTAGCATACTTGCCAGCCTCTTGTTGTTCCTGTTGGGTTTGGCGTTTTTTGGCTAGTCGCATTTGCTCTCGTTCCAAGTCCCGCTCTTGTTTCTCGCGTTCTCGTTTTTCTTTACGACTGATCTTGGCGGCTTCTGCTTCTTGTCGTTTGCGGGTTCTCTCTTCCTCTCGGAGTTGAGCGGCTCGTGATTTGTTGGTGGTTGCTCCTCCTGCAGGATTTTCCTTGGGCCTACACGACACGGTGGCAGGCTTTGGATTCTTGGTAGCTGCCGACGACACAGCAGGGTTTGTAGTCTTGGCGGATATGGAAGCTTTGGGAGCTCGAGACGACGAAGATGCAGCCAATGTAGCTTTGGCCTGACTCAGAAGCTCATCCAAGGAGTCTTCATCCGACGACGGTTCTTGGAAACCAGAGCTAGGTTTGAAAGAAGGTACCTTTTGGTTATTGGTTGCAATGACATCAATCACTTGGATGGAATTGGAATCGTCACTCTCATTGCCAAGGTTTTCTTGTGACATTGTCGACCAGAAGGAATTTAATTGTCAACAACCTATGACCTTACAAGCATAAACATACCACGTGGTTGCTGTTGGTAGCTCCACAACGTATCGTGCCTGCTGTGATGAGGGTGATCTGCAGGTTGTGTTGCAATGCAAGGCCGTCCATCTTTGAGTCGGGGGAGTCATTTCCATGTCAGCCCCCAACTACCAGCTTCCAAGGACTACCGACTCTAGCATTACTATCATCGATCGACATGCAAACAACAAACAAGTTGTTCGAAAGCTGTTGCAACGAGGACTTACAAGATGCAACTCCGACCTATGCAGAGATGAACGTTGAAAAGGAATTGTGTCACATTCTCCATGTCCAGCAAGGCACTACTCCTACAACACCAAGATCCAATATTTTACTCCTGCTGCAACGGATACTAGAAGAATTCTATTGTAAGAGTATAACTTCTATACCCTGTTTCTCCAGCATTCTGTCTGTTGTTTGTGTACCGATGAGTCAGTTGGTAGAAATAAAGGTTGGGTAAGAAAATATTGAAAATACTGAAAATATTGAATCACTGTTTCGATCCTGGATCAAGACAGCAGGGCAGCAATGAACCCAGTAGACCGATGTCGCTACGGCGTACTTCATCGCACAACCGCGATAAGGGCATGAACATTTGTGTTGTTCTCTATGAATGAGTATCGGTTCGAACAGCTTCCACAAGCCTTTTTCAAGACTGGAACGCAAGAATTTATCGTGCAGTTTGTCAGTCCACCATGAGTATCACGTCGGCTCGCCATGCGTCGGTCGCGGCAGTGAAGAGACGGGCATGGGTGCTCTCTGTCATAGTGACTGTCTATTCTTGATAAGACTCACATATAGGGCATAGAAAATAGAGCTATGCACATATTACCCCAAGGCACGAAAACCGCCAAATCTCTCGTCTTATTCATCATGAAGCCGCGGGAAACCAGCAGCTTCAACCCTCTTGCTTGACCCGGTGGTGCGCCAGAATAGCCTCTTCACGTAACTCTTCGTAGCATCTGTACACAAAACGACCTCACCAAGACGGGTACCCGCTGCATGCCGCCGTCGTCGCACTTATCTTGGCCGCCACAATTTTCTAGAGATTTCTTGCGCCAACCCACCCGAACCACCTAGGTCCTCCTCCAGCCTTGTCACATAACAATGAAGATGACAATCTCAACGGTCCCCGTCACACCCACACACGATATGCTAGTTACATCTTACGACCCAAACATGAGTTCACATAGTTCCACAACAAGTCCCACTTTCTTCAAAGACATCCCCAGCAAAGAAGACACAAGCAGACATGGCACCAAAGCCGCGGGATGGGTATCACCAACGTCGTCCTTTGACGATGGTATGACCATTTCCACTGCTTCGTGCGCATCGAGATCTACGAAGTCTGACAGACACACGGCCCTTGGAGGTGCTGCCTTCGGCCTACCCACAGATTACCCAGTGCATCGGGCCACGAGCAGTTTCAATTCGATCACACTTGAGGAAGAACTCCAAGACTTTGCCGAGTTCGAGAGAGAGATTGCCCGCCAAGGTCTCCACACATCCCTACCTGGTCCTTTCGATTACAATCCACTACAATGCGATACTCTGTCCGCTTCCTGTCCCGATCTTTCCCCCAGTCAAGTTCTGCCGCGCCATCGTCGACCCACACACCGAAGACAACGAACAGAGCTTGGTTCTATGAACGATCTAGTCAGAATAGCCAGTGCACAGAAAGAGAAACACCGCAATCGCAACAAAGCCATGGGCCCTGTGGACTTTTACGAAACGATCTTGTCAAAACTATCAGAAGAAGACTTTGTCCAATGAACAGGGCAACGGCTACGTAATCGCAGAAAAGCGATAGTGCTTCAAGGACGATGGTCCACACATCACGGACCTGCTACTGGTGATCGGTTGCCATCAAAAGGCCCGTTACTACTAGAGTTCAAGGAGTCATTTTGATTTACATTTTAGACGATGTACATTGAATCGATAGAATTTTCGCACTTCCACCATCACAATACATCATTGTCGCCGAGGCGTGCTTTTCCCCCTCTTTCGAAGCGAAGCAAAATTTCAATAGTTGGATGGATAGTCCAAGTTCTCTTGGTGGGTTTTACGTGAAGCATCATAGATGTGTATTGAAGCATAGACCCTTCCGTTTCACCAACGGATCCACCATTATTTTGATTATTACGTTTGTACCCAAGGGGGCACTGTTATTGCAACGAATGTTCTCTTCCTGTCACTTACCTGGGCGCCACTACACGATCGTAGATACTCAAAGGGGGTAGGCATTCGTGACAGGCGAATGCCACTTCATAGGCAATCTTCTCCTGAAACAGGCATAATCCTAAATATACATCGCAAGTCCCGCGCCCTAGGGGCTTATGCAAATCGACAAATCTGATAGTTAAATTGGCTCCGTTCACCTGCATTGGCTTTCACAACGGAGAGTGGGACAGTTGCAACATGTGCCAAATTTTGGAGTCCAACGATTCCAATTCCGAACGCATTATGACCCAGTCGACCCGCTGGAATCCAGGGGTGTGCTTCGTTTGTGCCTCCGGCAGGATCTTCGACGTAGCAAAACGCGTACCGTCTCCGAAGCCCATTCTCCTTTCTTTCCTTGAAGGAGGAACTGTACAACTTGGTGATCCTCTCACTGGGAGTTGGGGTTTCTTTCGGGAAGGTTCTTTCTTCGCTTGCTTGACTGCACTCTATCGCGATGATTCCTTCATCTTCTTGGCTACCGGGGAGTCTATTGTTAGCTTGGAGTTTGCTCGGTGGCTTAGCGAATCTGGGTTCGCGTGCAACTGCCGATGCTCAAATCACCTATGCCAACGTTACACTCAAGAACCAACGAGGAGATTTATCAGCTGTCATATATCTCCCACAGGGGATCAAACCTGGTGAGCCCACATACTACATGTCCACTCGTTTTGAGCACGGCTCCATGATCGGCAACATTGAGCGAGTGTACCAGGATCCCGTTTCTGGAAAGCAAACAACTCATATTTTGTATGGAACAAAGCAATGGAGAGTCCCACATGATCCCTATTGGCCAGAAAGTGGTGTAGGTCTAGCATCAGAATTTGGAGTTGGCGACGATGGAGCTTTTTGCAACTACCGTTGCGGTTGGTATGGAGTGAACGATGTAACCAATGGAGTCTTAGGATATCTAGATGCGAGAAATGGCGATTCATTTCTCAAGATTGGTGTGGGGGAGTTAGTAAAAGGATCTTGTCCAACCTGTGACAGCACGGACGATTACAAGTTCAACAGTCCCTACGCCTACGCAGAGCCTCCTGTCTGGACAATGGAGCAGCTCGTCGCTAACAATGGAATTGCCCTCGAGAACCAAGCGGTTCTAGGGCAACATGGCTACAAGCTACGAAAGGAAATTACATTGAACGACGACCACTTGGTGGTCAAGTCTTTGTTGACCAATCTTGGCAGCATTCCATTTGCTACTGCTTGGTATTCGCATCACTTTTTCACATGCGATTCTCGTCCTGTGGAGAAGGGGTACGGATTGGATTTAGATGTCGTGGGAACGCAGGGGGCCTACGATGAGCCTGCGGCGTGGTTCTGGTCTACACCCTTGGACCAATTTGCTACTGTTACTCCTCGAGATGATGTTGTGTCAGTCGACATGCTTCGTGGGTTGGATCGAAGCGTTCGTATAAAGGCTGAATTCTCTCGTGACGACCAGTCCCACGGGTCGTTCTCCGTTCGGGGTTGCAATACAGCGATTTCGGAGATCATGCCCGAGGTCGGTACGCCGGGTGGTGTTTCCATGTATGCTTACAATCTATACGTGGAGTCTGGAACGTTCTCGCCCGAGCCACAAATCTACATGAGACTGGAACCTGGCGAGACCAAGGTGTGGACCCAACAGTTGCAGTTCACAGACATGCCTCCGCAGACTCCTAGTAGTACTGTGGCATCGAATTTGGAAGCCGAGATGGTATCCTCACGAGAAAACCTGAACACACCGCAACCTTCGTTTATTTTCTACGTCCTATCGGCAACCTGTGTTGCCTTCTGCATACAGTCTGTGTGGCAAAGACTTGCAAGTCGTCGTCGGTGTACGCAACAATATACACAGATTCCCGATGACGAACAACAACAACAACAACTTCTTTGACAATACTACTTATCTGTCTCCCCCACACGCACATACAGAAAATGTACAAGCATGGCCTTATGTACCACTGGAAGTAACTTTTTAAACGTGTCCCCGAATGTGAATGTGATCCGCAATAGACTCGATGGTTTGTTGGTGTATGATTTTTTTGTGTATAGTACTTTATTAGTCAGTAGGGGATACTCGTACACTCTCGTCTCGTGCAGCTAGGAGGGTGCGTTGCAGATCCCGGAGCCCTTTTCGGTTGACATTTTGGTAGCATCGTGTCTTTATATTCCCTCGTGCCCCCTTACAATGTTCCATTACCCATACATCTACCTCTGTACTTTTGCCGTGTCGCAATACGGATGTAACCATGTTTGCCGTCCATTTGGAAAGTTGTTGGAGGGAACGATTGCTTTGGGCAGCAAGAGTATCGCTCTGAACCTCTCGATGTTTTGCCTGATTCGTCGAACGTAGTGTTTGTAAATCTTTCATGACTTCCACTTGTCCCATTCCTGCCGCAACCATGTCACATGGCAATACCAATCCACCCGCTTCTGTCCGAAACAATCCAAATGCTCGTTGTCGGGGTGCTGCTGCTGCACGATCGTCGTCGTCGTCGTCGTCGTTGAAATCCTCCACCCCAAGCACCAACCCCGTACATCCCAATGGCCGAATTCCTCCCGATCGTGTCAATGCATGTTGATATTGTCCTGCTTGATCCGCTATTTCTCGAGGAGTAGGAACTTCCCCAAACTCCAAACGATGGTTTTGGCAGGTCGTTCGCAAATACTGTGCCAGTCGTCGGGCATCACCGGACAAGCCGGTCGTGGCCAACCACAAACCATGATCGAGTCGATGGAGTTTCCCAAACGAAGAGTGAGCCATCACAAGGACAAGATGTCCCTCTAGTTTCATGGCTGCCATACAAGATCCTCGTTGAGCGGCTTCCATTCCATAGTCGACTTGCGAGAGACGGCCTTGTGGACTAAAGTCGGTAATGACACGATCGTAGGTTTCTTTGGGAGTAGAGACAACAATGCGGCGGCGGGAATGAGCGGCATGGGATTGTGGACAGAAGAGAAGCAGAAGGAATATTAGGAACAGGCAGGGTTGGAGAGGTTTCAAAGGACGACGTGGTGAAAACAACATGGTGGAGTGTATTTTGTAGTGGATGAACTAAAACTAACAGGTTGTAGTTGTGCTCGAGATAGAGAAGTCGTAGGAGTCATCCTCATGACTGCTTGCTGTGGTCTAAAATACACTACCGGTAGTACCGGTAGCTGCTATACTCGTACTACCGGTAGTAGCATTAGTAGCATTCATATCAAACTCTAAATTAACTACGGCCAATTGGCCCACATGGAAAACAGCTATTACGGTCCATTGGTCACCTCCACCTTGCGTCCACGCAGCGATGTATCATCCAAGGTTTCGTCGTCCAAATCGGAAATCCCACGAAAGTCGCCATCTTGAGACATGTTCTCTACTTCACTCTGAACGGTTGCCTCCGCATCAGGGACCGAGACAACAGAGGAAATGTCATCCGGCTTGGACGTATTCTGTCGAGTCTTCTTCAAGAACGGAACCAAGTTACGATTAAGGTATGTCTTGGTCTGCTTCTTCCATTGATCATACATCTTGCCAACTCCGGCCGTGGGTGCCACTTGGTTAGACTTGACAGCATCCTTGGTAGCCTCCGTTCTTTCTTCGGTCAACTCTGTTTCTGTAGTCTCTTCTTGTTTTGTTTCGGGACTACCGGTAGTAGTCGTGTCCTTATCCTCAATGTCCTCGTCCATGCTTTCAATACTGCGAATGACATGCTCTCTTGCGGTTTCCAAGTGCGTCTTGGTTTTATCGATAATCTTTTCATTCATTTCCCGTGCAGAATCGAATTCTGTTCCCAAAACCGCCATACCTGAACTAGCCACAACAGCTCCGAACGGAGTAGGGAGTGGAATCATGATCAAACCTACACCTACCATGGCACCACCCACCGCAGCAACCGCACCCTTGCGGAGCATCTTCAATGGGTTGGGAATTTCTTCTACCACCAATCCTTCTTCTGTACTTTCTAGCACTGCTTGTTGTTGTTGCAACTTGCGCAGTGTTTGAATGTCCATGGCGGGAGTGGTTTCGGCTACGTTGTTGGTGGTAGTGGCGGAATCCAACGTTCCAATCTCTGAAGGAATCGCTTCATCATCACCTTCCGTTTCTTGTTGTTGTGATTGCTGTTGTTGCGCAACCTCCTCTACTGGGGCTTCTTCTACACTGCAAGAAGACTCATCTCTCGACTCGGAACGAACAGTCTCGTCACGACAATGCTCCGAAGAAGCTTGTCCTGTCATGGTTCTCCCTTCGTTCCTGGTTGCAGTACTGCCGGAAGTCAAGGAGCTCATCTTGTTTTGAAAGACACTAGAGAGCTCATCATGCAAAAGTTCAGCATCCTCACTAGTAGACATTTCCGTAGAGAGTGTGTTGTTTGTTGTGTCGTCCATGATGATGTTGCAATGGTTGTTGTTGCTACCGATAGTATGGTTGGAGCACCCGTTGTCGCAAACCTGCTTCGTTGTGTCTTTTGGGTTGTGCTACTCCTCCCTTCATGTGGAACATGTCGTCGGGTGCGGGTAGACATTCCGTGCACAAACGGCAACCTGCCGTTGGTCAATCGTTGATCGTGGTTGTCCAGACCTCGTGCTTTCGCGGTCATCAATTCGCGCGACCATCATCATCCAGCCAATGTCTGGCTGTCACCCGAAAGCCCACAAACGGGAACCTTCAGTGCTGCAGCCATCATCATCACATCCACCCAACTACCACGTACTCGTACCATGCTGCAAAAAGCATGGCAAAAAAGAACCAAGCCCGGCAACAAGCTCTAGCTGGGGAGCAAAACTTCTATAAAGGCAAAAACTTTGCAAAAGAGACTGCAATCGAACGCTCTACCTCTGAGCTATGTGTGCCAATGAGAGCACACAACGTGAATCGAACACGTGACCATTCGAAAGATGCCGTTAGCGATAATATGTAATTTTATGGTATATAATATCTTGGCTTTGCTCAGAATTTGGTGACTAATTTCGGAGCAGTGGTATGTAGTTGGGCTAGAAAGATGAGCATTAACCTCTTGCTCAATGAGGGAGAGAAACTCCAAAATCATCGGGCAAAATCATGCCGAGGCAAAAATGTATCGACCAAACAATGCAAAAACAACTGCAATCGAACGCTCTACCTCTGAGCTATGTGTGCAGTAGGGAGCACACAACGTGAATCGAACACGTGACCATTCGAAGACTGCTGGTTTTTACCATCTAGGGTGATGGAAAGGCGCCGTGGGATGGGCAAAAAAAAAACCCAACTGCAATCGAACGCTCTACCTCTGAGCTATGTGTGCCGATGGAAGCACACAACGTGAATCGAACACGTGACCATTCGAAATGTGCTGTTTGTTAACTGCCACGTCAGGAAAAATTTTGGTTCATAAAGTTGTAAGAAAACAATGCCAGGAACCCACATCGTATCTTGTTTCTGTTCCATTCCCCGACACTAATTACAAACTACTCTTTTGAATTGCAAAGCACTACTAGAGTAGCAGCAAATACAAAGATGACAGTCAAGGTAGTAACTTCGGAAGTCGATGTCCCCGATGAGATGGTAGCCGGCAAGCCCACTCTTGTCTATTGGAACATTGTGGGATTGGCCATGCCCATTCGTCTCGCCTTGGTCCATGCGGGTGTCGACTTTGCAGACATTCGTATCGAAAAGGGACATCCCACTAGTGACAATTACGACAAGGCTTATCCTCCTGCCAAAGCTGGTAAACTCTCCAAGATCCTTCCCTTCCCCAATCTTCCTTATTTCTTGGATGGCGATGTCAAGATTACTCAAACCAACACCATCCTTCGTCACATTGCTCGCAAGTACGAATTGGTGTCTCCCATGGAACACATGACGGATTTGTGTTGCGATCAATTGACCGATATTGAAGCCAACATTGTTAGATTGGCGTATGGTAAAGGGCCTGATGCTGTCTTTGCTTGGTATAAGTCTGGTGTCCCCCCAATCTTGGCCAAGTTTAGTGATTTGTTGAAAGCATCGGGTACTCCATTTTTGACAGGCTCGGAGCCTCGTGTGGATGACTTCAAGTTGTACTCGTTCCTATACAAAATGACAGTCATCCAAGACGAGTTGGGAAATGATGAGACCAAGGGAATAGTTACTGATGACTTGCTTGCCTACATGAAGCGCATCGAGGAGCTTCCTCTGGTCAAGGAATACATTGCAAGTCCAGCCCACCTTACCAAACCACTCAATAACCCCACTGCCAAATGGCTTGGAGCCTAATCGTTGAGCTAGCTTGCACAAAAGTACTGGTAAATTGGACATTCCATTTCTAGATACAACATTAGGTGGGAGTAGGTTCCCATGTTCCTTTGGATATTGCAACTATAGACCACTATCTAGCCTTGGTAGAATATTTGTCTTCCACCTCCAACTCCACAGAAGGCCACTCTCTCCATTGCGGAGCGACTCCACGGACATCCTTCACATCCTTGATACCAGCAAGGAAAGCACCGATTTGGTCCAGTTCGCGATCTCTTGGATCATCAATGAACGAAGAGCAATCAATGGCATTCTCAGGATGGAACAAGTAGGAGCTCGGGGAGTTGTCAATAATGATAGTATCTTCCAATTTTCTGTCCAACAAACTCAAGTCCTTGACATAATTTCCCTGGTAGAAAACACACGACTCTCGGAATAGCCTGTATCGGATCACCTGGTGAGGATCCAACAAATCCAACAAGGGATCGGCATACTTGTTTAGACTTGCGGTATAAATAACAATCTCGTAGTGTTTCGCCATCTCCAAAAGGAATTCGTCGACTCCTGGGCGCTTCATAACATAGACAAAATGTACAACATCCTCAATCTGGAACAGTCATGTATGTTAGAAGAATGATACAAAAGACCTGCAACCGATCTACCGAGCTGAGTATAAACTTACCGGAACAGGGATCACAAAGTCAGCTCCCGGTACAGCACGGAAACTGGAATGGACAAGGGTTTCATCCAAGTCCAACACCAAACACTTCTTGCCAGTGTCCTCGTGGTGAAGGGCTCCCAAGAGTTTGGGGCGAGCATCACGCACAAAGGAACCTTGGCCTTGGATAGCATTGGAAGGCTTAACATCCTCCATGAAGCAACAGCACATCATTCGGAGACTATCAAGGAGAGAATCGCAAGGATCCTCGGGAGACAAAATTGCCTTGCTGTCTCTCTCTTCATCGTCACTGTCTTCCGACAAGTGGCCTCCTCGGTCCACGTGCAACCTAGGTTTAGGACCAGTTGGGTGGTACTTTCTAGCACCGTCAATAGCAGCAGCGGACCGCGGTGTGGTTGCGTTTCCGTTTGCATCCGTCTGTGTAATAAAATCCGGAAGGGCTTGATTGGAAGGGAGGAGAGCCGCACCGGCTACAGGGGTCTTTTGACCCCCTGGAGAGCGGAGGTCACGACTTCCTCGCTTGCCTGATGGGGTCTTGGCACCTCCTTGACGTTGCTCATAATCTGTTTGTACCTCCAACTTGGGTTTCCTTTGTGCGCCCTTCTCTGCTCCATTCATGGCACGGTAGGAACCTTGACCCTCAGGCTGGACGCGGTCCCTGCGGGATGACCGAGAACTTTGCCTGGATTTACCGTAATGCTTTCCCTCGTACTCTTCTCCCCCAGACTGGACGTATGAAATTCTAAGTTGCTTGTGACTTCTTGGAAAGCTCCTGGAGCTTTGTGTGCCTGTAAATTGGAAAGGTAGGCACAGCAGCGTGTGAGTTTCGGAAAGGGAACGGGACCAATGTCTGGCAATGAATATTCTCCTGTTGCGACCGTGCCAACCCATCACTGACATCAATCAGACACATTTCATACGAATACGATGTCGCTCCCGCCGCTCATTCCTATGTATCCGCCTACCCCTTCCGTTGGGCGGTCCATTCGCCCGCCAGAAAGTGGGAGAGGATCAACCAGGATCAAGGGAAAACACCATGGCCAACAAAGGTGGATGTGGGCTCTCCAAAAGGAAACAAAACAGAAAAGGAGGCGAAATTATTGTTGTGTGATGTGTCATGTGGTAGTGGGGAAAATTGATGACTCTACGGGTATTCCTGAGGGCTTTTTCTGCTATATCGGTTCCCAGAGATGTGGAACTATTTGCTCACCTGCCATTATCTTCACGACCGTCTATCCAGAAACACTATTCCCAACAAACGCAATACGTAATCTGAGGAAACAAAGTGTTGGTTTGTTCACAAAAAGAACGTCGTCACACTCGTCGTTGTTGTTTGGACCCCGACTTGTTGTGTCGACGCACTTTTAAATGGGTGGGTGGGGGGGGAGCCTTTCTCGTTGCCCGCGTTTTTTTCGGCCGGACTTCTGGTAACTCAACTGGCCAAAAATAATCAGGCGGACGAAATTTGCTACGTCCGGCGCGGCGTTCATTTCACTCAAATGATTCTTTGTATATTTCGATACTGGGACGGAACGGATGCATCCGCCTAGATAATACTACCCGGTTTGGAATACATAGATGTTCTAAGTAGGCATATGTCTTCGAACGGTCTTCCCCAACACATGGTCCGTTCCAACCGTTGGCGTTGAACCGCTTCGTACTCCGTTCGTGACATCTGCAACATCTCATCACCAAGGTTTCTCTGTCACCAATCGTACCCCCCAGAATTCTGCAACCTGAAAGACATCGAAGAATAACATTTTTGGTGCAGCGCACCCTAGTGACCCTCTTGATCCCTGCTGGGTGCAAACTCATTCGTCTAATGACCGAATGGCGGTATACTTGGACCTTTCCATGAGGTCATCTTTTTGGGTTCTAGGTTCGTGCTACTAGTAGCAGTAGTTGGTAGAATTGAGAAGAATGTTTATACTATGCCAAGTAACGACTACCGGTAGATCCAGTCGTATCTGTTTCCACTCTGCCTTCACTATTTCTTGCTACGTTGCTTGCAGGGAAAGTGTATCTACGGGGGACCCGACGTTGTAGTAGTAACGCTTTGTTGCAGAATTCCATTTTGTTCTATTGAGGATAGATCAATATGGGCACAAGCTGTTTGCCCGCTGCTCCTACTAGAACAATGGTGGAACTTTGCAGCAAGCAGGAAAGTTGGCACGATCAATCTCACCCCTGCAAGTTTCTATCATTGACAAGATACTTTCCAACCATACATGTGAAGATTGGTGCCACTCGGGAAGTGTTCCATCATGCTCAGGCATTCCTATGAGGGTTCGTAGTTTCGAGATGCGACATGCTATTTATAGGCTGCTTTGTCACCGGTCAATCATTCTGTTTCTGGTCGACCCTGAACTTCAGCACGGGCAACTTTCCACTTCATGACAAGATCTTTTCGACAACGACAACAACCAAAGAGATGAAGATCACAAAATTAATATCGTATTATCCAGCAGTGTTCAACCCGTGAATATTGTGAGAAAAAATACCATGACTTTGGCCAACACTCTGCTTTGGCTCTTCCTATTCGGATGGAATAAGGTAAACGCTGAGTTGTTCCTCGGTTCGTTGTCAACCCGACAGCATCTTGTCGCTGGTGATGTTTATCTCCTCAGTGAAAGTGTCATGGAGATTCGAGGATTCTCCTATGATGGACTTGCTCCAGCTGCCTACTTTTGGGCGGACACTAACCCAACTCCGTCGACTGGTGGTCAAATCTTGTCCGACGCCTCGCCTTCCAATGGATGTGCCCTGTCCACTGACGACCCATCCTTGCCTGGATCTTTTTCTGTTGATCAACGAGTGGAGTTTCCACCTGGATTGACTGTCCGTGACTTTTTGGGTGGATCCTTGAGTGTCTGGTGTGAAGCATTCAGGGTCGACTTTGGCAGCATTGAGTTTCCAGACACCATTGCCGAGAGTGATATTCCCACCGACGTTTCGACACTGGAGTGCGCAAGTGCTCCTTCGGAAGTTTTCCTGGGATCTTTGTCTACCATTGCTCACAGGGTTGCTGGAGATGTGTACATGTTAAGTGAAAGAATCCTTGAGATTCGTGGATTCACCTATGATGGAGCAGGCCCTGCAGCCTATTTCTGGGCAGACACCAACAGCAATCCCACAACCAGAGGAACGATTCTCTCAGATGGCTCTCCTTCCAGCGGCTGTGCAATGGATGTGAATGATGAGCCCCTTCCTGGAGCAACCAGTGTGGTTCAGCGAGTTGAGTTTCCTGAGGGGGTGACCATCTTTGACTTTCTTGGAGGGTCTTTGAGCGTCTGGTGCGAGGCATTCGCAGCCAATTTTGGAAGCATCACTTTTCCTTCTGAGCTTTTGGCAAACGAAGTTCCCTCTCCCGGCCCTGAGCTTGAGTGCAGTGAGAATGAGGTGGAGGTGCCAGAAATTGCCATGACGCCTGAAGGATACAATTGTGAACCATTGAATGATGATTACCAGGTCAGGTGGAGAATTGTGGATGACCAAATTGAGATTGAATTGGTTGCGGAAGTTCCTGATGACTCCTATATGGCGTTTGGAATCTCTGGTTCTTCTACCCGTACCCAAATGGTTGGCGCTGATGTTGTGATTACTGTACGTATCCATGCCCCTGAAAGAAAGAAACAAACAAACAAACAAAAGGCAACACTCTCACCTTTCTCTCTCTCATAGGACATTCCAACCTCCACGGGGGAACCCCGAGCACGTGACTACTTCATGGATGCACAGGCACAGTGCAGTGGTATCTCTGGAGTGTGCCCAGATGATAACTACAGTGAATATGTCAATGACATATCCAATGTGTCTGGGGAAAAGGATTCTGGATTGACGTTGGTGCGCTACACTCGCCCACTTGTACCCTCTGATGTTTCAGGCAGCAGTAGTCGTGGTGAATCGATCGACAAGAGTATTGTAACCACCTCTGGTGTGGAGACTTACATTGCCTGGGCGCTTGGGCCCATTAGTCCCCAAAGCGGAAATCCAAACTTCCACTCAATTGGATACCCCCTGTTTGATGTTTCCCTGGACTTTGGACGTGATGTTGTAAACAACTGTGAACCTCTTGTAACTGTTGAGGATGAGGTTCCAACGCAAGCCCCAGTCTCCCCATTCTATCGTCCTCTAGTACAGGACACCGTCATTGAGGCCCACATTGGACCCAGCGGTGGACCTCGTGGATACACGGCGATCAATGAGGGTTCTGTTTCTTGGGGAATCGCATGGTACCTCAATGGATACTTGATCCCTGAAGTTGTCCTCAAGCGCAATACCACCTACACTTTCCATGTGAATGGTGGCGTCGACCCCAACGATGATGCCAATTACCATCCTCTCTATATTTCGACTTCTGAGTTTGGCGGATATTTCCAGTTGACACCTGAAGAGAGGCTTGGTGAAGAAGTATTTGCTGGGATTGTTCCCACCGCCTGGGATCCTGACAGTGGGGGTGTCACAGATTTTGATATTGAAGGATTGGGACCAATTTGCAAGTATGAGACAACTTCTGGTACAACTGCAGAGGTCCAGTTGGCCGGTTTTGAGGAGTTTGCCGCCACTCTTGACATGAGCTGTGCGGAAGATGCTGACCTTATGAATCAAGCTGGTGTCCTCACGTTTACCCCTGATGAAAACACTCCAGACACCATTTACTACAATTGCGCCACTCATTTCAACTTGGGATTCAAAATTCATGTTATCGACGCCGATGAAGAGTTCACATTGGCACCTACTTCAGCTCCCACCGTTTCCGGGCTTCGTGATGATTTCGAGGTGATTGATTTGGAGGAAAACCTCGAGGGATCTCAACTGCTTTACAAGTTCAATGAAAAGGATTCTCGCGCTGGTGGCCTCGACACAATTACCGTTATCTTTGAAGCACCAGTCGAGGCTTGGGTTGGATGGGGTGTTTCCGACAACGGGGGTTTCATGGCAGGTAGTGAGGCTGTTATTGGGCTCCCCGAGACCGGCGAAGTGCTGAAGTACTCCTTGGGAGCGAGAAGTCCTGCTGGTGTGACACCCATGGCTGAAGAAAAGCAAACACTAATGGAGACCAGTATTCGTCAATCCAATGGCCTCACAACCATGATCTTCACCAAGATTTTGGAGGAGGAAGATGAAATCCCTATCAACAAGTCTGGGGACAACACTTTCTTGGCAGCTTGGGGTCAATCGGACATTTTGTCCTTCCATGCATCCCGTGGATCCTTTACAGCTTCAGGACAAACCCTCACTGTCCGAAAGCAGAGCCTTTGGAAGGTTCATGGTTGGTTTGCTGCCCTGGCATGGGCTTTGTTGAGCCCCATGGCGGTTGCCTCCAGCGTCTTGCGTCAGTTCTTGCCAGGTCAGGGACTCTGGTTCAAGATCCATCGTTGTCTCAATACATTTGTAGTCCTCTTCACCGTTATTGCGTTTGTGACTGCCGTCATTGCCATCAATCAGGAAACTCCCAGTGGATCTTCGGCCAGTCACTTTGACTCGAACGCTTCCATGGGACATCGTACCATCGGTTTGTTTCTTTTCATTTTTGCCTGTTTGCAAGCCATTGGTGGTATGCTCCGACCGCATGCGCCAACGACACCCTCGTCCCCTGGATCCGATGAAGAAAATGACAAGAAGGAGAGTCCGATGGAAGAAGAAAAGACCGCGATTCGCTCGATTTGGGAAATTTGCCATCGATTGTTGGGATTGGGCCTTCTCGGACTCTCTTGGTACCAAGTGCAGTTGGGAATCAAGACCTATGTGGATATTTTCGGTGGCGACTCGACGGCTGCTTTGGCCGTCCTGTGGTCGGTTATTGGAATCTTGGCTTCGTCCATTGTGATGGGATATGCCATGAAGTTGACCTCTCAGTAAAGAGGAGTGTTCATGAGAGTGGCCAATAAAAATGATATAGATATAAATGTTGCATGTTCTGACTCCTTCAGTTTACGCGTAAAAAAATACCACCCACACTTTCCCCAACGAACCGCTCCCTTTCGTGGAAACTATTACCTAGTACGATGCTACTACGACAGTGTGAGTTGTAGTTCTTGTCATTAGTTGTTTGTTTTACCCAAGTAAGTTCACCCATGATTCCTATGGTTGATACTGTAGTTGTTGTAGTTATTACCCTGGTTAGTGTTGATACTGTCATTTAAGGTTGCACTGCCAATTTCATCACTGTACATCCCAAGAGAAAGACAAGCAATAGTGTGAGATAAATGTCAGAAAAGAGTCCCACCACAACAATCTTCCAATGCAAACAAATATACGTACAATGTTCCATAAAGACACGGAGCGACACATCGTCCGTATTGACTTGCGTACCACCGCCTCCATCCAAATTGGAGTTGTGTGTTTGACTGGGATTCAATTTTGCCATCAAGAAACGAGCTTCTGACTTGTGTTGATCACACACGATGTAACGGGGAACAGGGAAACGAGCATCCATGATCAATTGTGCATCGGACTGGGGAGCTTCCAACAAGGCACGGAAGGCAGCATGTTCTTCCAATTCGTGGTATCCTTGTTCACGCCAAGCAGCGACAGTTTCTCCGTGGAAGACGACAACATGGAAGAAGGTATCCAATAGCAAGATGGTATCGGGACGGACACTTTCGGAATCCAGCAGGGCCGCCTGGGGTGGCCCATTGAAGGAATACGACAAAAGCGTTGGTTGAATCATCACCAAGGAGTTGGTGGTGTTCTCCCGCGTCAAGACATAACGATAATACGCAGCTTCATCAGGACTGCTATTGAAGAGCTGCAAGAATTGCGATCGACGCAAGTGGAACATGAACTGTGGATACAAGGAGAACTCTGCCGGTAAACGGAAACTGCTTGGATCGTCGACACGATAGTCGGCAAACTTGGCACACAACCGAATGAGACTTCGATCCACCCAACGCAAGACATCCACCACTTCATCGGTCTCGGTTTGGTGGACGGCCAAACGGGCCGTCAAGACTGCAGCCGCCTCTTGATCAAAGGAATGTCGGACAGGCGATTGGTGCGAATCAAAGTTGGCCGCCGCCCCATCCTTGGGAGGCGTGGGAGGGTTGTACCAAGGTCCGCACAGGGTGGTAGCTCGCAATCGCGTTCGGCCATTGGAATGCTGATATTTGGTGAGGAACTGGATGTAACGACGCTTGTTCTCGTTGAGAGGTGCATTTCCAGGATTGGTGACATCAAAATAGACGGCAATGGTGGTGTTGGGGCCACATCCACCCAATCCCCAAGCGCTGGTACCTCCCTTGCCAACCTCCAAATCGGACACGTTGGTTCCACGCTTTTGGAGAGAAGTGACGGGACCAATAGCACCGGAAACCTTGAATTCTTTGGAACACAAGACTTCCAGACTGGCTCCAAAGGCCATGGTCAATTTGCCTCCGTCCTCGGGGACATCCTCTGGATACAACTCAAAGACACGTCGGAGAGACTCTTTAAAGACCGATTGACCAAAGGAATCTCCCAGCACCATGAGACCACCCGTTGCTTCGACAAGTCGACTCATTTCCAACATTCCCACTTGATCCAGGGAACAAGCAAAGATATCAACGACGTGATAGGCCACGGCAGCCGGCTGTGCCGGAGGCTGCTTCTTCTTCTTGTCGACCGGCGCGGCGGCTGCCGCAGGATTGGCCAATTTGGAATAAAAGTCGCAGGCGGGCTGGAAGAGAGGCTCGGCCTTTTTGGCAAGATCCTGATGGGATCGAATATCTTCTTCCTTGAGACGAGAGACAATCTGTCCAGGTCCCGAAGTACAAGGACCACTGGCAAAGAGCATGACCCTAGCTCCACGTCGAGGAATGGCCAAATGCAAGAGGGAGGTGGCGACACTCAAGGCACTTCCCGTAGCCCGGGCTGGACGCTTGTCCGAGGGCACGGGCCAAGGATCCTTGCGCAAATCTTCGAGAATGGATTCAATGACAAAACTACATTCACTGACGGGGAGCAAGAAACGCTGAAGGACTTCTTGTCCGGGACCTCCCATTTGAGGTGCTTGTTCGGGCTGTCCCTGTTGAATCTGGCGGCCGGTGCAACCCAGGAGTTCTCCTACGCGGCCAGGAGCATACTCCCGGTTGCCGCGGAAAATGAAGGCCTTGCTGATGGCCTCACTGGAGAGGTCGTAGACGCTAACGTTGGTTCCAAAGGTAATCAAGCCGACCCGACTGTCGGGGGGCATGAGATTGAGAGCTTGGGTCAACGAATCCGCCAACTCGGAGAGCTCCTCCTTGGCGTTGGTGCAAGTGTCAATGACAAAGAGGAAGCAGGGGGGACCTTGGTCGGGGACGGTCTGCAACTCGTACTCGCAAGTGGTGTATTGCGGAATGAGCTCGGCGGGCAGATTGGTCTCGGTGATGTTCTCGGCGTAGTGAGGAGGAAAGTGATTGCGCGTCAAACAGAAAGGACAGGTCCAGAGTTTGCTACGAAAGTCCACTTGACAGTAGGGATTGAGGACAGCGTGGCAGTTGGCACTGGAACAACGCACAGGGTCGTAGGGAAGCGCCGTGGGAGGAGCCGAGGAAGGAGGCAACTTGCGCAAGGGAGTGTACAAAGCTCCAATGGGGGCAACGCACCGCGTGGCTTCCAGACGGGAACTGGGCCAACAGTGGAAACTCAGTCGGCATCCCGACATTTCTTCTAGTTGCGTTACATCCCAACCACCGTCCATGGTTGTCTGTTTTTCTGTCTGTGTTACTACAGTAAATCGAGGGACTACACACCAAAGGGTGGCAAGGGACAGTACGAGTACTCGTAGTAGTGACAATGCCAATCCGTCCTCTTCCTCTCGGATCGGACTCGTCTCGAGCCGTTGCGACATGCGCAGCCGAGGCGCGGTCATCCGAGTCATTTACTTGTATGTACTAGTATGTCTAGGTAGTCTAGTATGGAAGTATATCAAGGTATGGTACCTGGTACCACACAACATCCACGGGTTTGGATCACGCGGGGATGCATTTTTCATTTTCCCTCCGGCACGATACCGGTAGTTCTAGGTAGTCCATGTTTGGATGCATTGTTTTGGTTTTCCCTTTATCCACACTCTTCTTGTGTCGTCATGCCATACATTTTGCCTCCCAACCACCCGTGCAATGCCAATTCCAACACGTCCAAGGACGACGATGACGACGATGACAACGACGATACTAGTAGTACTAGTACTAGTGCAAAAGTTCCTCAAGAGCCTCTCATGTTTACCATTCCATTGAAACAAGAAGGAAGAGATCAAGACGGTTGCCTTCAAACAGAACTTCGCCGTTACGCCAATGGAATGTTTGTTGTCACCTACAATCTGCTGAGACAGAAGATGATATGCGTCCTCCTCCCATACGATTCCCCGGATTCATTTCACATCTATACGATTGCATGAGAACCAGTGTCAACCAACGCGAAGAGTCGAGCTTCAAGAACTCCAAGATTGTTTCCTCCCTCTTCACATACATTTCTAGTAAAACACTCTAGTAAACAACTACATCAACTACCTCCCCTCAACTTGACAAGGCTCGGTCCACCAAGTTACCATTCCTCCCCTCGACCACAAGTAATACGATTCCCCGGATTCATTTCACATCTATACGATTGCATGAGAACCAGTGTCAACCAACGCGAAGAGTCGAGCTTCAAGAACTCCAAGATTGTTTCCTCCCTCTTCACATACATTTCTAGTAAAACACTCTAGTAAACAACTACATCAACTACCTCCCCTCAACTTGACAAGGCTCGGTCCACCAAGTTACCATTCCTCCCCTCGACCACAAGTAAGAGACTCGGTGAAGAGTAGGCAAAAGTGGTCAGACTTCGCACAATCAGTATACAGGAGAAGTGATTCAAATCCAGCGGCAATGAGATGATTTCCTTCGAACGATGGGGGGAAGGAGCACCATGTATGGTGTCATGACGGGTTTGGGTGGTCACGGCTTGATTGTGTTACTGTACGAATCCAGGCTGGTTCACAGGTAGCCTGTTATTATTGTTATCCATAATATCATCTTTCTATTTGTACATTTTCCATTCTACTATTCCTGCACCATCCACTGGCTCTGTCCCAACAAGAACTAGAACGCCATACCGCAAAATTACAATTCCTCCGCGCTTCCTCCTCCAACTTTCTCTGCTCGCAAAGTCAAGGGAGGTGTCAATGCCACTGCTTCTACACCCAACGCCCATCCAGCCCGCAACTCGACGGGTTGACGAGGATCAATCTTCAAAACGACAGGATCGTTGCCTCCCGATGAAAAGGCTCGGCTTCCATCACACATAGTGTGTCGCTTCACAAACTCACTGGAGGGATCTTCGGATTCATCCTCGTCTTGATTGGGAGTTTGCACTTCCACCACATATTGTAGGTCGTCGGCTTGGAGCGCGTCCAAGGACGAGGGAAGGTGCAAACGAACCAACAAGGTCATGTCTTCATCATCGGCAGAACCCATGGCTGGGAGGGATAAGACCGAATCCGAGGTACTCAACCAGGTTCCTTCCATTGCAGCTTCTGCCCACGCAGCAGAAATAGTGCCATTCATGGGCTGGACTTCAATGCGCATGTCATGCTTGGCGTGATCGGCATCAATCATTTTGTGGAACATGACTACTTCGGTGGGATCCAAATCCACATAACATTTCAACCAAGATGCAAAAGAGTCTACCGATGTGGGTAGGAGACACACGGACCAAAGGAAAAGGGACCAGCGGAACATGGTGGTTGTTGGCGTTGTTGGCGTTGTTGTTGGTGCTGTGGTGGTGAAATAATAGTGTACCTATGCGTTGTGACAAAAAACGGTGGTGGTTGGGTCCAACGCGAACCGATTTGTGTTCCCTGTCCTTGAAGTAACCCGAACCAAGACGGATGACTTATGGCGTTCGGGTCTTTTTTAGTCGTTGAGTAGCGCGTTTTTGGTGTGTCCGATGGGGTTCTATACACTAGCTGTATATACGAGTCTAAATGCCTATGCAAGGAGGATTCTAGCCGACCGTCCAACCGTTTCAAAATCGTGCACATGTTTTGTTCGCATTGGTCACTTCCGCCGCCGTCGACGCGTGTTGTTGGAGACGAGTGGTTGTTGCAACAACGTACATTGTTTCGATTTCGCTGCACTTGAATTTTGACACTACTCTATTACTCCTGCAATAAAGGAATTCGTTAAAGAAGATGCTCGCATTGAATCGTCAACCAACATCGATCGGATCCAAGTCTACTTGGGCCTTTCTCATTGTTTTGCTCCTCGTCCTAGTGGATTCTTCCAATGCTTTTTGGAATACTCGCTCTGATCGTCCCAGTCGCCGTTTGACCGATGAGCCATCCAACTTAGACGTCGACGCCGCCACTGGAACAGTCAAGGCTACCTTGTCTGCGGAAGAAGAAGCCTCCAAGACGTGTGATGGGCAACTTGCCCAGTCCTTGGTCCAAGCCAACGATGAAAAGTACCAAGCTCAAAAAGAGCGTGATTTGGCTTTGGAGGAACAGAAAAAGGCGAATAGCCAAGCTGCCATGTTGGAGAACTCAGTCCAAGCACTCAAGGAAGACGTTTCCAGTTTGAACAAGGCCAATGCCGATCAACTGGAAGAGTGCAAACAACTTTTGCAACAAGCCGAAGTCGATAAGGGAGTTGCTGTGCAACTAATCACTAGGGATAAAGATGCTGAATTTGAAGCTTTCAACGCTCAAGTCAGCAGGGAGCGAGAGGAGTTGCAACAAAAGCAACAAGAAGCTCTCCAAGTTGCCACGGAAGCGTACCAGGCATTGGAGCAAGCCAAGGACGCTGAAATTCTTCATTTGACGCAAGTTTTGGAAGAATCCAAGGATGACACGCAAAGGGAGATGGAAGCCAAGTTGACTGAATTGGAAAAGTCCAAGGAAGAAGCCTTGAAGGACATGCAGGCCGCCATGGACGCCCAAGCCAAACAAGCCGAGGAAATCTTGGAGGCCACCCGTGACGAGGCCAAGCGAGTCTTGGTGGCGCAAGTCAATGAGCTCAAGGCTACCATGGCCAAGTGGAAGGCAGAAATGGAAGAAGTGTTGGCAGATAAGGTGGAGCAAATTCAGCAACGCCAAGCAGATTTGGACAAGTTGAAGGGTATTCGTATCTCCTTGGAATCTCAATTGGAGGAAGCCAACAAGGTGTGTCTTGAAAATGACTTGGACATGATTGCATTTTGTATTTGTCAGCGTGTTAACAGTATCCCTCTCACACTATTTTGTTTTCCGTGTGTTTTCAGGAAATTGCTCATTGGCACGACAACTTTGCTCAACGTTCCTACTGCAACATGACTTTTATTGGTATGGATATCTACGACCGAACCATGGCTGCGTACCAACAGGCATCTGAGGTTGCTGCCATTACTGCCAACGTCACTGCGGAGCACATTGAACGTCATACGCAAACACTCACTCAACAAGCTCAGGAAGGATATGAAAAGTCTCAAAAGCTCTACCAACAGGCTCGAACCACTGTGGAAGAGGAGTATTGGCCAGCTGTCAAGCCCCATTATGAACAGCATGTTGCTCCTGTTGTCGCACAATTCCTAGCATGGAAGGCAAAGGAAGTTGACCCTATGGTTGCAGAGTACACGGCCCAGGCTCTTGCCTACAAGGCCAAGGAGGTGGATCCTGTAGTGGCCGACCTTCAGTCCAAGGCTATCACGTGGAAGAAGACAGAATTGGATCCCCGCATTAAGGAGGGACAACAGGTTGTCTCGCAAAAGTATGCGGAGGCGATCCACCAGTACGGGGAGACCTGTAAGGCTACCCACGGGGCAGCCGGAAAGTTGGCCAAGGAAAACAAGTTGGAGAGCCAGTGGAGCCAAGTATCTCCTTTTGTTTCGGAATCTTGTGAGCACCCTGAAGAGTCTGTTCAAATGATCCTCAAAGTCATCGCCCTCTTTTTGGTCATTCTTTTGGCCGGACCTATTCTTAGTTTTACTTGGTGGCTCATCCGACTCGCCTGGTCTATTTTCCTTACCGTCACTTTGCTACGCTTCGTTCTTCCCCCAAAAAAGGCGACCAAGACTGTCCCCCCACCTCCACCAACAAAGCCTCAATCCAATGGAAAAAGTGCGAATGGAAACGGGAACTCGGTTCAAGTCAAGAAGCGCAATAAGCCTCGTCGATCCTAAATTATAGGGGAGTTGCACATGTTTTGCTACAATACATCATTATCTTGCTCCGTCTGTGTACTGTGTACATAAATTTCTTCTTGTTACGAGTACGTGTAGAAATGCCATGGCAGAAATAGCGTCTGACCTCCCCTCCGTGGTCCTAATTTTTTCAAAATTGAATGGTGCATTCTATATTCGCCCATATAAAACAGAGCACCGATACTTCCTTTCGAGTCTCTACGAGTACAACTTGCTGCTTTGTTGGAGACGGAATCAGGAGAAACATGTCAACAACGACTGTTGAGACCATGTACTCTTCTTCGTCATCCCTTCCAGGTTGGAATGTGACACCTCGCGTATTTTTCTTGACCTTGGTCGTTGGGATTCTTCTTCCTCTGGTGAGGTCACTGTTGTATCGTTGGAGGCTGCGACAACGGCAACACAAGTATCCTCAATTGTGTGTCTTGCAAGATGCCAACAGTACCATCCATAGTAGTGTCCCTACGACGGAGGAACGCATTGTTGTGGAAAGGCGAGAGATAAATGACACCTCTGAACCTTCCTCCCAGATGCAAGTGGAAGCTAGACAACCTGCCAAATCCCCAAGAATGCCTGTTCCTTCCTACAAGCCACAACCTGTCGTCCATAAGAAACCACAGGCAGCCGCTGTTTCACCAAAGCTTGCTCCCAAATCTCCTCGAAAGGATCCCAATACAACGACATTTGTGGAACCATTTACTCATACAGTGGTTCATTCCAAACCAAAGAGTCCATCGGCGTCCAAAAAGACATTGGCACGCCCCGTCGTTCCAACACCCCAGCAACACCAAATACAGCTCCAATCTAGTCGGTATGACTATTCTTCCACAACAGTTTATTCGAATCACAATAATACAGCCACCACCATGATTGTGAAGCGTGCACCGTTTGTTCCTGGTGAAGCCTTGTCGGTCCAAATGCGAAAGCGTCGGTTTCAGGAACCCCATCAAGCCACGGAAACGTCTTTGGCGACTCCTTCCAAACGACGCAAAGTGACGTCTGGACGTATCCCTCTCCATCAATGGAATCGGACCATGCCATTGTTGAGTAACAATCGTACGGTCAGTGGGATGCGCAAGCCATTGCCCAAACGGGAGAGACAAGAACGGGAGGATCGGATTCTCAAGGATATGAATACCAAGCGCGTCAAAAAAGAAGAGGTGGTAGTCGCAGCAGCTCCTGCCGTAGCAGCCCCAGTCAATTCTTCAACGAATGGAACCGCGGCAGCAACACCCTCGTTTTCGTTTGGTGCGGCTGGGGCTGCTGCTCCTGTAGCTGGGTCTAGCGAGGCGACAGCTGCCACAACCACGGATGCCGCCACCAAACCTACCTTTTCGTTTGGTGCTGCTCCAGCGTCTACTGCTACTCCTTCACCTGCAACAACCAATAGCAGTGCACCTACTGCAGACAAGCCTACCTTTTCGTTTGGTGCTGCTCCAGCATCTGCTGCTACTCCTGCACCTGCAACAACCAATAGCAGTGCACCTACTGCAGACAAGCCTACCTTTTCGTTTGGTTCTACTCCTGCGGCTGCCGCTGCTGCTCCAACCGCTCCTAGTGCTGCGACCACGGGTACCGATCCGGGCAAGCCAGCGTTTTCCTTTGGGTCAACTCCCGCTGCCACCGATACAAGTGCTGCCCCAACCAAGGAGGCAACCGCAACTGGTACCCCTGCATTCTCGTTTGGATCCACGACACCCAAACCTGTCACTGATCCTGCTGCTGCTGCTGCTGCTGCTGCTGCTTCAGCTCCTGCCTTTCAATTCGGTGGTGCTGCCACTGCTCCTCAGCCGGCTCCTGCTGCTTCTGCTCCTCCTGCTGCTCCTCCTGCTGCTCCTCCTGCTGCTACACCTGCTCCTGCACCTGCTCCTACCACTGGATCCTTTCAATTCGGATCGACACCGGCTCCTGCTTCTGCCGCTCCTCCAACCTTTGGAAGTACCCCAGCACCTGCTCCAGCAACTTCGCAGCCTTCGTTTCAATTCGGATCCACTCCATCCACCAATGCCCAACCAGCAACCACTCAACCATCCACTTCTGCTCCTTTCCAATTCGGTGGCTCCTCTACTACGATGAGTACTGCACCTGCTCCCGCTTCTGACAAGCCAAGCTTTCAATTTGGTGGAGCCCCCGCGCCATCGGCCGCTCCTACCTTTGGGGCCACTCCCGCACCGCCTGCAAGCCAATCGAGCTTTTCCTTTGGAGGTGCACCCGCTCCTCCTCCGGCTGCGGTAGCAGCACCGGCGTTTGGAGGAATGGCAGCCCCCACAGCCTCGACAGCAAGTCAACCCGGCTTTTCTTTTGGAGGAGGAGGCGCCGCCCCAGCTTCAGGCTTTGGAGCCAATCCTGCTCCCCCGACCACGGGTGGATTTGCAGTTAATGTTGCATCTACCGGTGCTAGTGCACGACGACGTGCCAAGGGCAAGACAAGAAAACGCTAACTAACATATTCTAGTCGATACTAGGGGGAATGCAACTACTGCTTGTCTATAGTGTTTCACTAAGTGCTACTAGAGTACGAAAGCACACTGGTACGAAGCTGAGATACCACTACTCCATTCCTTAGGCAGGTCTGGAACCCCCCGGTCTACGAGCCCTAACGATTCGACGACGTCCAGGGGTCTTGGAGGCGTTTTGAGTGCC